>VZRO01007445.1:846136-864386 GCA_013397915.1 Daphoenositta chrysoptera
AAAGAGAAGACCTCTTTCTTTCCCCTAAGTTTGAAAAACTTTGTTAAGTACCCTAATACTGAACCGAATTCCATCATTGTTATCCTTGATGCAAGCTGAGTGCAGGGGGAAATACTGGAAAAGGAGGGGAATGTTTATTTCTTATTCTCTTAATTTTTCTGGTTTTTTTTTCTTTTAATCTTAGTAACAATAAACTATCTTTATATTTTATAGAAGTTTTTAAGCCTGTTTTGTCAGGTTCTCCTAATTTATATATTTATATCTCACAAACACAAATAAGTGAACTGAATCCCAGCTGCTGCTGGTGTTTCAGCTTGTGCATTAAACCTAACCCATTACAGAGTCTTAGAAAACAAGATCTGTGTGGGACAGTTAAAAAAAAAAAAAAAAGGAGAGAAGACTAGGAAAGGGATCATATACAAAAGGTTATTCCAAATAGGAGAGAGATATGCCATTGTCTACAGCTATCAGGTTAGGAAACAAGTTGAGGGTCTAATCTAGAACCCAGAATAGACATAAGGAGAGGCTGTCCAAGTAAAATAATGTTTAAACAACAGAATACAAACAGAATATGTGTTTCCAGAAAAGATTCATACCAGCGATTCACAAACAGTTTCATCAACATCTGCCAAAATCTGTTACTCAATAGTAAGCATCAGTTGGGATGCTCAAACACAGTAGTATGATCTGTTTTTTCATAGCCAGTGAAAAGATATTCCTTGGGGTTTAAGAATCAGAACAGTACATTTGGATCCCTTAGAAATTTGCTACTGTAAGATTCTTCCATTTTCTGATGGAAAAATATTGAGAACATTTCTGCACTGATTCAGCAAAACATGTTTCCTTTGTCCTATCCCCTAGCAATCCCACAGGCAATACAGTACTTCTCTGTTCTATGAGGCTTCCATTTACTGGGGAAAAGAAAAAAAGAAAAGAAAGGGTGACACTGAATTGAAAGAATGTATTGGGAAGGAAGATAAGATCATTTCATTAATTCATCCACGTACTTCACACAGTCACTTCAGAAAAGTCCCTTCTTAACAGTAAGAACTGAGGGGTAATATTGTTTTAATCTATAATTAATCTCAAATACTCCACTGTTTCAGAGAAAGAGGGCCCAAACTGACAGTCAGACAGTTATTTTATACATATATGAGTAACCGGCCCAAAAATATAGTTTTTGTAAAGAAGAAAACACATTTTTATGGTGTCGTTACACTTCATCAATGAATATTTATCTTTAAAACAATAACTGATGAGAGAAAAGGACTAAAGTGTCAAAAATAAAGTGGAAAAAAATATTGTTTAATAAATATATATATGCACAATTAATTTACAGCTCTAGAGAAAATTAGAACTACTTCTGTTTCCCTAACCTCCCCCTGCTCCCTGACAGGGAATATCTTGACGTCCCAGTTTTATGTATGATCTTTTTGTTCATAATTTTTCTTATTTTATATTTTTAACTGTGTTTTATACTTCCTTCCTTTGTGCTTTGACAAACAGCTATCAGCATAATAGAGTTTGGAACTGAGTGAATGCCAGGGAGCAGATGCTTGAAATGAAGTTTAGGCAACTAGAAACACAGAACAGTATGTTAGTTACACTATTAGCCATTTAACTCTTTCTTGCCATCAGAGCCATGATTTAATTTTCTTTTTTGTGCAGAAGCGTAGGCTATAAAGACTGGCACCACAAGGTGAAACGATGTGACCCTAATACTGGGAAACCGGGATAGAGCTCAAGCTCAGTGGACCAAAGCACATCAATCTAAGGTAAATACTGCAACAGAGTTTTGTTACTTGCGCAATTTAGTTGATTTTGATTCCTGTGCTGAATGCCTATGACCCAGTGATACTGCATCAAATTTTCTGCTGGACATTCCACAAGAATGAATTCACAACCATTACATTTTTCCTTGGTCTGCCATTTTCTCTTACTTAGTTTCGCATCTGCTACAATCCAGTTCTCTCTCCCTTGTTTTCCTCCCTTTTCACATCTTAAGAAAACAGATGAAAGAATAACAGTGTCTGCTTACTGTAAAATACATCTCCAGCTAGAAACATTCCTCTTTTAATCTCTCAGCAGCTTTTAGGTAGAGAAGTGAGATTTTGCAATATGTCTTGATAAACTTTTGTTCACCCAGATATTATGAAGGCAAGTTTTCCAACTCAGGATCTTGTTACACAGTTCCTCTTTCCTGTGCGTTTTTATGAAGAGGGCACAATTGAAAAAAATACTAGTTTTGCACTGCTACACAAGCAATTATTTAAAAATGTCCAAGAGAACATCAACTAAGTTTACTTCAGCATTTGTGCTCTATCAGATGCTGAAAAGAGCTGATATATAACTATTTGTAGTCTGGGGCTAGGCTTGTGTCACTACTTTTTTCTATCTCACCTTGATGCAATGCATTAGAAGCCCAGTCAAGCCATTTCTGCAACACCATTTTTGCAGTCTTAGGGAGATATAACAGCTGCAAAGAGAGCAGATAAATAATGACAGAAGGCAACTTCAGGAGGCCCATTTACTGGTTTTTGTTTTATAAGATATTGACGAGACAACTTTGAAAACTGAAGACTGCTTCAATTTTATCCTTCTCAGGGATTTGAAAAAAAAGCAGAGTTTCATGACTATTAGGTGGAAAAAGGAAGACAGACCATTTTCACAAAATTATTCAGAAGATTGCTGGTTTGTTGTTATGGGTTTGGTTTTTTGCACATAAGTCCAAGACCCCATATCTTTCTGCTAAGTGAATCTATTGGTCCACCTGTAGAATTCTCCTCTCAAAGGAAAAAAAAAAAAATTATCCTTGTGGGAAACAGATACCACAGATATCCTGATTTGGAAGGGACTCACAAGGATCATCAAGTCCAACTCTTAAGTGAAAGGCCCATACAGGGATCAAAACCACAACCTTGGCATTATTAGCACTCTGCTCTGACCAACTGAGCTAAACTCAGGATGGTGATTAGCTTGTAATAAATTTTTATATGTCTCAATATATCACCATTACCCATTCCTAGATTCCCATCCCCACAGGACAAGTCAGGTATCAGCCTACTGCTTGTCTTGCACAGAACAGAAGAAAGTGTAGGATGAGGATCCAGAGAACTAGAGACCAGTGTTATACACACTACGCATCATAACCTCCTAATGCTCTTTATCTCTCCATTTATCTCTGTAGGAAGACACTTGTTTAAAGGGCTTTGCCTTCCTACTTCCTTTTTTTCAGGCCAACTATTCATGATAGACTCTGCCATATGAAGAAATCAGGGGAGGTGAAATCCCCAGCTGAAGAGGAGTCCATACTGTATGAATAGAGACCATGCTTTAGAAAACATAAGGCACCTTATTACAGTATTCAATTTAAAAGAAAGGTGCAAACTTTGTACCTATTTAAAGACTTTAGCAAAAAAGGTGTCTGGCAAAATATGTCCCCCAAACCCGTTGTCCCCATTTTGTCCAGCTGCTAGAAGAGGAACTCAAGTCTATAAAATTCCTAGTAGAATGGTGAAAGAAGGATCAGCCTGTAAGAAAGGGCCCAGGAGAAAAATAATAGTAATAATAACAACAACAACAACAACAATAATAATAATAATAATAATTTACCATCTGTGTTTAAGTGAACACAAAGAGGTTGCCATTCTTCAAATTCACTGATAAAACAGCTATCTCTAGAATCAGAATTCAGCTTCTGAGTATCATAGCTGTGCCTGTAGAGGCAGTGCTTCCTCCTTATTTGGTGGAGGAGTAGGACCAAAGAGGCTGAATACTTGTGCGGAGGAGCAGAATTTTCCTAGCTTAAATTTTTCCACCAGTTATTTGAAGATCATCTGATTGGAAGGTGATCCTTTTTGCTTAATCTTCATTGGGAGATGCCTGATGAGATACCTGAAACTAATCAGTGATGTGTAAAGTCAGAACGTTCTTTAAAAATGAAAGCCACAATCTGAAAGATCAGTAGAAGTTTAAAAATTAAGATGATGGTGCTTAGTAACTATCCATATACAACTAATTCTGGAAAAAGCAATGAGTTCAGCTGCAAAGAGAAACACATTCCAGATTATAAGCATAGTTAAATATTCCAGTATATTTATCATAAGTGTCACTTATCAATTAATAAGCTCAGACTTTTTGATGGACGAATGAAGGAATCACTTTAAATTTAGGCTTAAATTTCTCAGATCTGTCTACATTAAGAAAATAGTTGAGACTAGCCACTGAATTTATGGTTTAAGAACAAAATGAATGCAGATGATAACCCAACCACACTGGCACATTTGGATACTATGGGCAAGAACGCACTAATTTATTGTATTTTAGTATGGATATGTTGTTTGGTGGGACTGTTATCTCTTAGATCCGTGACAAAGTGAGCAAACAATTTAATGAAGGAAGTAGGCACATGTAGCAGCTTGTATTAGGTGGAGCTTCCAGTCTTGTAATTTGGAGTAAGCTACAGCTTCAAGAATCAGATCTAACAACAATAGCAGCAGTAATGAGGGGCTGCTAAATTGGCAAAAATTTTTACTAAGTGTTCAAGTGAAACTATGGATTTCCTTGAATTTCATTGAAGCTGTTTAACATATGTTACTTAAATCAGACTAATTAACTTCTATTTTGCAGTTTACGAATGCTTTTTCGGCCCTAGCCTAAAAAAAAAAAAAAAAANTTTGCTCGCGACAAAAAAAAAAAAAAAAAAAAAAAAAAAAAAAAAAGTGAAGAAAATAAAAATAAAAGATGTGTTTCTGGCTTCTCTATAGCATATTCTGTATCTAAGAATGTAGACGGAATTCTAGCAACCACATGACACAAAAAGGAAATTAAATTGGATGTCAGGGATATTTAAATAAGGGGATATGATCACAATTTGTCTTAATTTACATCATGGAAATCAGTAAAACTCAAGCAATTCACTAGCCAAGTCCCAGATCCAGGCACACCCAGGCCTGGCTTTCCCTGCCCAGCCCCCTTGTGCTTCCATCCGACCAGTCCGTAGTCCAGGATCCCATTTTGGACCCCTGGGGCCATGGGTTCCTGTCCCAGCAACGCCACAGCACTGACTGTCCTCACCTGTATCCCCTGAATGAAGTAATTCTCTGTGAGAAGGGTAAGGGAAGAAGCCTTACTCAACACAGGGTCATTAGTAGGTCGATTTCATGCACTGCAAGGAATGACATATAAAAGGAAGTTGAAGCTGGGATGAAGAGGAAAGAGAGGTTTGGTGATGCTACAGCTTTTGCTTATGGAATCCACATTGACAATCCCAGAGAGACGCTAATTAAAAAAAATTAATTCTACATTCTACATCTCACACCTAAAAGGAGATTTCCAAAGTCAAGTCAGAGAAAACTTGGTCAAGAGGCTTTTTTTGAACACCAATTGTTCAAGTTATTACTGCAAACTAAAGAAAATAAGAAAGGAAGAAAAAAAGAAAAATATTAGGAGTGCTAGTTGTTATTTGATGGGGGGTTTTAAGCACTAAAATCATGTCAGGAAAAATTACAATATTAGTTTATGGCTTTGGAATACTTATGAATGTAAAAAAAAAGTGTCGTATCTTTAAAAGAAAAGTGCAGTGTTTTTAATCTATGACTGAAGGTACTGAAAGATATAATTATTTGCCTCCCTTGGCAATTTTGTTCTACAAAGAGAACAGTTTCACAGTTTCTACTTAAGCTCTCACTTCTTTTATTATGTTCTTCTCATCCTCACCCTTTTCATCTCTCCCCCATATTACTCCACAGTACTTTTTAGACCTCCCCCAGGCCTAAGAAAATGACAAAATTTGATAGGATTTTTTCTATTCTGTGTTTTACTTTTTTTTCCCCTTTTGTTACCTTATTTTCCCTTCATTTCCTTAACCCCTTCCCTCTAGACTTGTGCATAATTTTCAGCTCCCTTCCTTGATTCTCCATTTGTTTCTCCCTTTCTCTTCATTGTTTCTTTTTGTCTTCCTAGAACCCAAGTTCTGATCACTTTCCTGCATATTTTGTCACTTGTTTCTTGATTTCTTATTTTTCTGCTCACGCCCTTCACCTTCCCCAACAACAAAATATCAGGCAAGGAAGGTAAGAGTTCATCATGGTCGAGTCAGGAGCTGCTAGTCAAATTAAAGGGCAAGAAGCAAATGCACAGGCAATGGAAGCAAGGTATCCAACAGTCCAGTTGTGTAGGGGTGGGGTGAGGAAGGCCAAGGTGCAGCTGAAGCTAAATTTGGCAAGGGATGCAAAAAATAACAAGAAGGGCAAGTATGTCAGACAGAAGAGGAAGGTCAAAGAAGGCATCCATTGCCCCTCTTCCCTGCTCCCCACCCCCCAATAAAAAAGGATGGCAAACAGGAAACAATGGATGAGGTACTCAAAAACATTTTTGCCTCAGTTTTCAATGGGAACCTCTCTTTCCACACCTCTCAAGTGAGTGGAATGCAAGAAGGGGATTGGAGGAGCAAAGTTCTGCCCACTGAAAGTGAAGAGAAAACAGGTTCATGACCACTTGAGGAATCTGATCGTACATAAGTCCATGGAACCTGCTGGGATGAATGCCAGAGGCCTGAGGGAATTAGCTGATGTCATTGCCAAGCTATTCTCCATCATATTTTAAAAGTCATAGCAATCAGAAGTCCCAGATGACTGGAAAATAGGGAAACATAGTACCCATCGTTAGAAAGGGTAGAAAGGAGGATCCTGGGAACTACTGACCAATCAGCCTCCAATCAGCTAAGGCACATGGAGAACAGGGAAATTACTTGGGACAGCTGTCATGGCTTCACCAAGGACAAGCCTTGCCTGATCAACCTAGGGGCCTTCTATGATGGAGTGACTACATCAGTGGGCAAGGGAAAGGCTGCAGTTGTCTCTTATGTGGATTTCTGACAGGCCTTGGACACAGTCCTGTACAGCATCCTTTTCTGTAAATCATCCTCTTCTCTAAATCCTTTTCCCTGGACGAGGTCGAGAAGTGGGCCCATGGAAACCTCATGAGATTTAACAAGGCCAGGAGTAAGGTGCTACACCTGAGTTGGGGCAACCTACCACCTGGGGTACTGCATCCAGCTTTGGGGTCCCCAGCACAGGAGGGACATGGACCTGTTGGAGCAAGTCCAGAGGAGGGACATGAAGATGATTAGAGGGACAGAACATCTCTCCTGTAGGAAAAGGCTGAGAGGTTGGGTAGTGTTTTGAGCAACCTGGTCTAGTAGAAGGTGCCCTGAGCAGCTTGTATGTGTAGTGGGGTGTTGGAACTAGGTGCTCACTAATGTCCCTTCCAACCCAAACCATTCTATCATTCTCTATCTGTAAAATCACTGTGATGAAAAAAGCATGAAATATGGAAAAGACAGAAGTCATAACCGCTACAAGACCTGTCCCTCCCTTACTCTGGCACCAGATACCAGTAATTATCAAGGGATTGTTTTTCTATAGAGGAGCCTTCCTCATCCATCTCCTGCCCATGGGATAAAGAGAAGGAATCCTTCCTTGTACTAGAAAGATCTGCTTTTGTTGCCCCAAGAAGTAAAGCAAGAACATATGCTTGAAAACCATCTCAAATGTTGATATTCCTCCCTTTTGCAATAGCATCCATAGTCCTAGAAATTCCTTCAGGACTAGGGGTGACATTTTCAAAATGACCTACTGTTGAATCCTTGCTTCTGCTTCTTTTGAGTTACATTACATATAAGCAAATTTTTTTTCACTGAGTGAACTTGTCTAACCACTTCGGAAAAAAAAAAAAAAAAGAAAAGGGCGCCAAACACACCTTCCTGAAACACTTTAGTTTTGGGCATAACTACAAAATTAAAGAAGATAAATGTTTCCTGGTGGAGCAATTCTACTACTTAATATCAGTAATCAATCACTCACAAGACCATTGTGTGGGCACTCTCGGCCCCAACTTCCAGCTAAGTCCATCCCAATCCATCCTTGAAAGGAGTGCCTACTCCCAGCACAGGAGATTTTTTTCAAGCTGCCCTGCACTGATCAGATTAATTTTTATGGACTTCCTAAATGCCAATTCTGTCAGAGAGACACCCCCCCAACTCTTTAGAACAGAGGAGGGTAGACACCTGTGTTTTAATTGCTGGTTTGACCTGGCAGATTAATTTAAACCCTTCTCCCTTCTGAGAGCACTGCAGCATGAGAATATAAAAATATTCTCATTTACCTTCCACTTCATCACTGATATCAATGACAGACTTTTTGCAGACTTGGGTCTTTAATAAGCTGCAATGTAATTATATTACTGTACTTTATAGTGTTATACTTTTATATTCTATGCCATAATTATACAGTACAGAATTAATTACATGCAAATGTGTTAGCACGTCATTAATAAGATTTATTGTGCATTCTTTCAAGTAAATTACAAGAAATGATTGCAACATGGTAATGATATGGTGTTATGGTTTTTTGGAAAGTCTGAATGGGAGGGTTAGGGCTTTTGTACAATCATTATTATTCTGCCTAATGCAATACCCCAAGAGTTTGTTCAGGAGATCTCATGCACTGCCACTGTTGCTTTTTTAAGACCCACAGACACTGCTGACACAAATGTGTTCTCAAGTGATGGCTTAAAGCAGAATTTTCTCTGTACGAGGCCTTAAGCACTCCATGTCTGTGAATATCACTCTACAAGCCTGTATAATATATTGTACAACCTAGGCTTAATCTTGAGCAGTCTACAGTCTTAGAAATATCTGAAAAAGCTTACAGTGCTCTCTAATATTAAGAAATTAAATTTAAAGTATTTCATCTTCCTACTTTAATTTGTACCACAGATTTTCTCCTGTGGCTCACTGTCATTCCTCTAATGCTGCTATCAGACACACAGTTTCCTCAAGGCAGACATAGACTTTCCACGTGCGTCATGAAGCCATTAGGTAGCATGGAAATCACGCTACTTAACATTGTTAAGTAGCATGATTCTGCTACTTAAGCTACAGTAATACTAAGAAAAATGTACTGTAAACAAAACAGAGAGTGTGCCAAAATGGGATGTCTGACACATGCTCTATGGGGATCTTCTTCACACTCCAGTACCTTGCTCATCCAGTGAACCATCCATAGTGCAAAGTAGTAATTTAATCTCTCAAACAACACAATAAACCAATATTTACTGAAGCAATGGTTAGGAAAATTCTTAAGAAAATCGTTAATGTCAATTCAGAAAAGGTTAAAGCCTGTGACAACTCATTAGAAATATTAACTGCAAAGTTTATGACAGCAAAATCAGATAATTTGTGGATTAAGGTAAGGACAGAACACACAGGTTTAACTCTGCAAACTTACATGTTTAAATAAGTTCCACTTATAATTAAATTTCACACTGTTTCTGACAGGATGAAAAAAAAACAAATACCCTCTACTGCTGTTAATATATTTGTCACACAATTTTGGCAGCTTTGATCAGCTTTGTCATTTTAGGCGGGCAGCAGTTTTTATATTGATTCGGGCATTAATCAGAACACATTTTTTATTTCTGAATTAGCATACCAAAAGTGTTTTGTGCGTTATCATGCTAACATGTTCTATCAAAGACTAAATTAACATTTTACTGCTGCTAACCAGAGGCAATGCTTCACATACAATTCAGATGATGTTGCCAAACTTTTCACATTACCAGCTGTTTAAATTTGAGGGTGCTTAATATTTTTGGTCCTAAAGAAAGATCTTTTGAAAATAATCTAACAAAGCCCCTCACAGTACAATACCAGTATACCCAGAGCTAATGAAGCCCCATACTGTTCCTGATCTCTATTGTGCTTCCTGTAATGAGGTAAAGCACAATGTTCCAAACACCATTATGCAGCACCATTTTCCATCTTCACCTTCCTTTCATTTTTTCAAACAGTTTTTAGTCTCAACGGTATTCTGAAAAAGGATAGGAGAGCAGAAGAGAAGAGGGAACTGCTAACCTGCATCTGAACTGCTTTCATTTCTTGGGAGTAAAAGATAATGACATAGTGGTAGGACTGTATTTTACTGTTTTCTACCATCTACACATGAAAACTGCTACTCTTCTTCTAAAGCAACCACCCAATGTCAACAGTTACCATTATGCATTAGTGTTTTGCTGGCAAAATTCCTGACTGTCACCACAGAGGTTTCCTATGGCAAACATCCCAGTTTCATCCTACCTATAAATGCACAGATCATGGAGCAGTTACTGCTTGGCAGGGAGCACTCATTGATCACCATTCAAGAGAATTTTCTTGACTTGTGTGAGATCTGTGTAACAAAATTCAGCATGGCATCTGTGAAATACTGGCTACAGAAGTTTGTATCTTCTACAGGGATGTAGAATTTTTGCCAGGAATCTGATAGCAGCAGTTAAGGGTACATGGAAGTTTTCGCTGTTTGTCTGAGAATGGCTCCTGTCTACAATGAGGAACATAGTTTTTGCATTCTGCTTAGACTTAGAATAAACATTATCTGGGTTTAAATTCAGATTTAAAGTGTCATTTAAAAGAACAAACCCTCATATGCATTTAGAAAAACAGATACACTGAATTATAGAATTTAACACGGAATCCTAGAATCACCCTTACATAACTAACCATGATTTTAAAATAATTAAATAGTGCCAAACTGGATTATCCAGGAAGCTTACTTTCTCCAAAGAATTACCCATTAGCTTTGTCACCTTTTGATACTCAAGAGCATTGAAAAGACTTTTTCATCAAGGTAAGGACATCACCATATTTTGGCAATGTCAGATCTGAGGTACCAAATTCCTGAGTACTGATACTGTCTCAGTCAATGATGTAAAGAAATACCAACTACAGCCATAATGGCAAAGAACAAGAGCTAGGTTGTTCCTCAAGGATTATTTTCATTCACTCTGGGATCTTCAGGAAGCCCGTACAGATCTGAGGAGAACTATTCTCCTATCAAGTTGCTCTCCCGAGAACCAAACTGCCAGAATCCCCATTAGCATCCCTGTATAAATGTAAAATGTTCAGCAATAATTTAATGTTTAAGAGGTTAGGACTTGGATGACACTGCCAATGTCTGTATCCACAAGGGAGGTCACAGCTCCTTAGCCAAACACCAATAATTCAAGGCTGTGTGGGTTTCTGCTGTGACATAGTTGTCAAATAGCACCTGGGAGTTTACAATCACATCTTAGCTGTGGGTACTCTAAACTAATGGTGGATACATTTCTTCCTACAGAGGAGCTAAGATTACTCTCTCTGTCTCTGCTGGTTACTTTCCCAACCTGTCATCACAATCTCAGTTAATCTGAGTTGATCCTCAACCAGCTAATTTATATCTCTGCTTTGCTCTTCTTTGTGAACAGAGGTGTCGCATCATCCATCATAAGTGGAAGATAGAGATTTATACATATTTTCTGTGTCAATAGATTAAAAATTAACATATCACTTACTTCCTAAGGATGGGATTAATTTCTTTTAACATTTAGCCACCTGAAGGCCAATCTGGTTTCCCATACCTCCACAAAAGAAAAAAAAAAAATAAGCAGGTCCAGAAGGCAAGTTATTAGACATAGATTAAGTTTAAATTTATCCCTCTCTCAAAGCCTGACAAAAAAACACA
This sequence comes from Daphoenositta chrysoptera, assembly GCA_013397915.1. Classification (NCBI taxonomy): domain Eukaryota; kingdom Metazoa; phylum Chordata; class Aves; order Passeriformes; genus Daphoenositta; species Daphoenositta chrysoptera. The sequence continues at coordinate 857,695 of VZRO01007445.1, forward strand.
AAACAAAACAAAAACCAATGACTTATTACCTAACATATCTTGGTGTTTCTTCTTTAATTTTATGAAATGCATCTAACATTCGGAGAGAAATTTAAAGATCTTAGTGCCCACTCTCTGCACCTTTGGGAGACCAACTAGCATTGAAAATCTTGCCTTACATGTTTTCCAACAGATTACAATATCAGTCTTGATCTAGCACAATGTAATTGCCACTCATTTATGAACCAAGAACAAAATACTACTACATCCCTTCACATGTAAGATGCAACACAGCACACAGGGGATCGGTAACAGAGCATGCAGCATTTGACTAACGAGCCACGAGCCAAGGCTGCTTACTCCATCATTAGAGTGAAAAAGTGTCAGAGTAGTTCTATAATTTCTGCATCAGCTCATCACCCAAAGTGCAAGGCAGCTTGCTGAAGCAATGAAGCCCAGAGACCTGTTCCTTTCCAGCCTACTGAGCCATTTGTTATCAGTGTTGTGCTTTCAAAGACACAACAATTTCTCTGCCTGGTAAAGAGGTAAATTTGCATTCTCAGAAGAAAACTTGTTTCATTAAGACACAGAAAGAATAAACCAAAACTTTAATCAGGGTGTCACAATAGTGAACCCAGTGTGAGGTGAGGATATTTGAAAAGGCTTTCTTTAACCCCGGAATGCAAATATTCTGAGTAGTCCCTATAGAAGGAAAAACATGCTCTCAGAAGTGCATTTGAGAGCAGGCTTTGAAGCACAGGTGCTCTGACTTGACCACCAAAGGAGCCTCTTGATTGCAAGTCAGATTTTCTTAAGCTCCCTGAAAGCCTGACCTTTTCTGGGTTTCATTGCCTTTGTACTATTCCCTGTCCCCAAGGAGAGGAAAAGCTAGTTCCTTTGACTGATGCTAGCAGCTCCTCTCCTAGGGAGTAAGGAAGAGAGAATCAGACGTAATTATCTGGAAGAATTTAGTTCATTTTTCACCCATCATATGGGAGCTAAGCCACTGCTGCAATTAGAGATTGTTAGCTGTTCCCTGGCCAGTATAAACTAGTAACCAGCAGCTGCAGCTGCTTTGTACTACATTACACAAGAGAAGCTGAGCTGCTGCTAGTAATAAATCAGCATAATTTAATTTTGATTTAATGTTTATCCTATTTTCCTTCAGTAGCTAATTGTATTTTGATACCTTTCAAACATTCTTGTCTCTAACCATAATATTCATTTTGATAAACTGCTGCAGACACATCAAACTTTAGTGTTGGAAACACCCTTTTTTTCCACAAACCTTCCATCTGTAGAGCACTACTGTATCTCCTCTAATATTTTAGTGATAAACCTTTTCAATTACCAATATGTTGCTTGCAATCTTTGTTTCACTTGTGAAACTTCCTGTGACAGCTCAGCTTGGGGGAGAGAGGGGAGGAGGGTGTTATGTTTGCAGCAAGAACAAGCTGTAATTACAAGCTGCAGATATAAATATGCACCTCCAAACCACAGAGAAAGTGAGTTGGTCTAGCCATTAAAGTTATCCAGCAGTGTAAACATTTGAAGACTGTAATGACAGCTTGTTCTCCTTTCCTTGCTTGCAGAAATTGGACTGCTTCTGGCTGCTATCAATTAGCACATCCCAACACTTTGCAGGAATGTGGCTGTCAGCGACCCCACATTCATGTGTCAAGATAGAAGCCATGTTCATCTGAATATCTGTCCTTGGCTCTCCTAAGCTTGATGACAGCTTGGGTTGCTAAAACACTCAGTCTGGCACTTCACTGAGCAACAGCTTGCAAGAGCAATAATAATAATAACAACATATCTTTATAATATGGTAGTATGTTTGTAATAGATGGAATCTATTTCTAGCTGGAGAATAAAAGGCTGCACTGGAACAAGATGGGTTTCAGCTTGATCTCTTTATCCAGTACCCAATACCTACACTAAGGCATCAAAAATAAGTCAAAGTCTCATATTTTATTTTAAAAATGCCCAACTTTTTAATAAATTGTTGGAAATGGAAGAAGACATGTATCAATGAATATTTTAATAGTCTAAATAAAGCATAAGTGATGAAATGTGGGACTAGGTAATTTTTGAGTCTGCTTTAAGCAACAGCTTACGTGCCTCAGAACCTAGAAAGGAACAATCAGTCTTTACATCTTTCCTGTAAAGTATGTTCTCCAATGTCTTTGCTCTGAACATTTTCAGTAGTTAAGCTTATGTTTCCTATGTTACTGTTTTCTTCAAAAATTCATTTGAAGTGTTTTGGTGGAGGTAGGTTGTCTTCTCCAAGCATTTTTGTCACCCTCCTTATTTTGGATGAGACAGTCAGGTCTGGAAAAGCTATAGTTAGCCCAAGTCACTGCTGCTACAGCTGGCCTTCCTCAGTAGTGCATTGGTCTGGGTCATGAGACGTGACACAACCCTAAATGCTGAAAATTTACAAAGAACTAGCAGAAAAACATGAAACCAAATTTTGCCTTTTTTAGGAATTACTCTTGGCTGCTTTAACTCAGCTCATACATGAACTTCCACAGTACATAATTCTGACAATCAGTATCCGGAATCCAATTCCCAGAGCCTTCAGTCTGACACAATGTGACAGACAATGTGACACATTATCATAGTTGAAGGCATTTGAGAAGGTTTTGAGCTATTTAAATTCAGAAAAATCAGTTGCTTGTAAGTGAGCTGTTCATTAATTAGAATTAGATTTATTCTTTCCCATCTGCAGTACAGAAGTCTTTGATTTCTGTATTAAGGGAAAGTAACCCCTATTTATGACCAGCTTAAGTCCGGCCTCCAGCTCCCTTGTTCAAAAGAAGCAAAAGTAAGCTGTCTTTCTTTCTTGCCACACTGATAAATGTTCAGTTCCTTGAAAGAAATGGGGTTGGCATGCCAAAGCATTTCAATCAGTTGACAAGATTATTGCAACAGTTTGGACTGGGTTACAGATTATCTGCCAGACTTAACACTCAAAATGTTGCATCTTATAAAACAGTTTTAGAATCATAGAATGGTTTGTGTTGGAAGGAACCTATTCAATAGTCTAGTTTCAACTTCCCTTCCATGGAGAGAGACACTTCCTACTAGACCAGGTTGCTCAGGGCCCCATCCAACTTGGTCCTCAACACTTCTGGGGATGGGGCACCCACAAATTCTCTGGGCAGCCTGTTCCAGTGCCTCACCACCCTCACAGCAAAGAACTTACTCCTAATATCCTATCTGAATCTACTCTTTTTTAGCTTGAATCCATTTCTGTTTTCCTGTCACTACATGCTCTTGTAAAAGGTCACTCTCTGTCTTTCCTGTAGGCTCCCTTCCTTTACCAGAGGGCATCAGTTATGTCACCCCTAAGACGGCTCTTTTCAAGGCTGAACAAATTCAATTCCCTTAGCCTTTCCTCACATGAGAGGTGTTCCATCCCTCTAATCATCTTGGTGACCCTCTTCTGGACTCTTTCCAACAGGTCCATGTTTTTCTTGTGCTGAGGTCTCCAGAGCTGGATTCAGTACTCCAAGTGGAGTCTCATCAGAGTGGAAGGCAAGTGGCTTAATGTTTGTCCACCCTATATTTAACAGCTACAATACAGTAAAGTTTCCTTCATTTTTGTTTCATTAATTCTTGTCAATAAATATTGAACTTGTTGAGAAGAAAACTTCAATTATTTTCAAATTATTTGAAAACTAATATCACGTCAAGAGTTTTGGTAGAAGGAATAGGCTCACAAAACTAATTAAACGGTAGAGTTAGAGTACCATGTCTAGAAATCTAGGTTTATTTCTTTTCTTCTTTTGAGTTCAGTTCTCATCATTACATATTTTGGATGGAAAATTTTATTTAAGCCCATGGGATAAACTAGGCAAAGAGAGGGTCTGACTATCCACCTCTTCCTGGGCTCCATCAGAACACAAGATAACTTGGAGGAGGTGGTTCTCATTCCTTCTTGTTGGAGTTATGACACTTGAAGAAATGAGTCCCTATCCCAAAAAAAACCCCAATGCTGCAGATCAGTAGCAAGAATGCTTTGGGACACTTTGGAGCCACTACCCATAGGGTCTACTTGCTGATCCTGTAGATATTGACACTGTACAGCTTTTTACTAGATAATGACTTAGGAAAAATGACCTTATCTGTACCTTAGGGGTTTGGAAAAAATCATGCAAAGTAACTAAATTCCCATTAGTGTATAAGGAGACTAACCCTCCTTATCTCATATTCTAGTTACCAAAAACTTCACACTTTTTGTAAAAATATAAATAAGTGAACTTATATCATAGACAAAGTTATAAAAAATTATATCACCAAATCAGGAAGCTGACAGACAACACTTGCCTGTGAAAGCTAACAGTGTGCAGAGGAACAGAGAATGAAATGTTCTCTGCTTTATATTTGTGATAAAACTTTCAGTGCTTCACAGTGCCTCTGGTAGCTCTTCAGACCCTCTGTAAGGAGCTGTGACTCATCAGCTGAAGAATGCTAGTCTGGAGCTCCCCTTTTCTCCTGAGGCCATGCCACCTTTACTTTAGTGCCTACACCTATAACAGAAGTTGAAAACGTTATGATTCTGCATGGTTTGACATATTCAATACTCACAGGAATAAAATGGTTTTACTGGTAAGAAAGGCAGATGTGGTTATGTAAAACATTCTTACATTCACAAGAAGTTGTTGCTCTGTCCTACACAAGTTACTCATGGTTAAAATTTCATGTTAATAGCATTGGGGAGTAGCAGGAGACAAAGCCAATGCAATGAAAGAAGCTAATAAAGCAAGGCTTCTCTGGGCCTTCTGCCTTCCTGTGTTATCTGTATTGTACTTTAATTCAGCTGCACATCCTAAATTTTATGGTGATATAAAACTGAAAACTAACTGAGAACACTTTGGCTAATGTACATGTGAATCAAAAAGGCTTTTGATAAGATTAAAGAAGAAACAAGGAAAAATCCCAGCAGACATGAGCCCTCCAGAACACTTTTTTGTGGGTTTCTGGGTTGTGTGTATTCTTTACAGATCTTCATACTCAAAAAAAAAAAAAAAAGGGGAACACATAGGAAAGGGAAATGTGGTCAGAAACATTCCTCTGAGTTTTAATTTTTTTTTTAATGAAAAACAACTTCAAAAAGGCCTGTAAAGTTTAAAAGATGATAGTGCTATGCCAGAATAATGACAACATTTGTGGCATTGTTAATATGAATCAATATCAGAGTCACATAATGTCAGTACAAGTTATCCTACTATGGAAATAAACACACCAGGAAATTTAAGACCTAATTATGTTGTGTGTGGAAAACTTGTAGCAACAGATACAAAGAAAAGGTGAGTTGGTGCTGTATCAGTAAATCTGAGGCCTAAATCAAGTAGAAAAACAAATGTAAATTCACTACTTAGTGTCTCTTCCTCCTTTGAATAACATCTGTAGCCATGAATCGCACTGGTTCCCTGTCCAGACAGAACACTGCTCACCACAGGAAGGGAGAAGATAAAAAAAATGTGGGTCTATATGTCCCCTCTGCCTGGCCAAGTTCTAAGACTTCCAGAGAGTCTCTGACCCAGACATAAATGAGAGCCTCATGCCATGAGCACTTTCAACTGGGGAAATAGGCTGACTTACTAGTACATTTATATGGCAAAATAAAAGGCTACAGAAGAATGAAGAATAGGGCCTGTCATGTGCAAATAATGTAGGATAAGGTGAGAATTAGGATCTTGACAAGTAATAATACGAGCTTTTAGGCACCAGTCAGCTGATTCTGCTGAGGAGAGAACTTTCAGCCTGAGAGAGCCACTGGGACCTTTCCTTACATAGACCAATGCCCTGAAAGGATGTCGGGACTTGGAAGCATTTTTGTTCAGCTCACTCCTAAACCCAGCTCACACGCTCTGATTAGCCACACTCTTTGCTCAGAGCCAGGTGTACAGCATGGTTGAAAACAATGAGGACACAGATGGACTTGGACAGGAATACTGTTACCAAGAATAGTGGAAACGTGACCCAGAAGATCAGAAACCACCATTAGGTGTAAATTTTTTAATTGTGAGAATTCCAAAATTCATTACAAAAATGTTTGAACTGCATTGATGTTAGTGGATTAGGATCCATTTGAATATAAGAAAAAAATCAGAAGCCTGCCAGAATAAAAACCTGTGTCACAGTCTCAAAGTTATATACCAAAGAAACATTAAAGTAAAATAAGAAACTATTGGGATAGCTAAAGGGAACACTACAAGGCATATGCTTTGCCTGTTTTAGTAATTTACAGAAGCTTAATTGTGGAGTTTTCTAACTTCATGACTGAAAGAGAACTTTATATAAGACCAGGTAACGGTTGCAGGACCATTTGGTTGAATAATCAAACCATAAAAAATTATTTTGATATCTTCTGCAAAACACCACAGAAGTAAAAAAGATCTATACAATTGTTTACTGCTTATGCAAACTTAATTAAGCTGAACTCAATAATCTGTACTAATGCAAACAGTTTAGGCCTTGGGCTCAAAATGTGCAGATAAGTGCTCATTATACTTATTATCTCCTTAGTGCACTTTTTACTTTCCCTTCCCTTCTGCTGCCTGCTATATATCATCAGCAATTTTTACCTTGATTTTTTCACTTGAAAAAATAAATTTGGGGATTTTACAAATATCATACATTTACAAATTTCACACATTTCTAAAAGAATGTTTCTTAACGAAAAAGCAGACACATACTCCCGC
>VZRO01007445.1:864410-962984 GCA_013397915.1 Daphoenositta chrysoptera
CCCCACCCCCTCCATCCCCCCCACTGCCCCGATTTTCTCTTATTGTCCTCCTGTGGTTCTGTAAACAGTTTCCTGTTCAGGTAGACAATAGAAAAATAGAGAGATCATTTAGGAAGCTGTAGGGCAGCTTCACCATATGGTATGCCCAAAGGATATACTAGCAACACAATAAACTGAAACTCATCGTGTCATATTGCTGTATTAAACATCCCTCATTGCCTCCAATTGTAGCAGAGGTCTGAACCAGAAAACGTGAGATAATGCACACATGACAGTTCTCATTCTCCAAGTAGTCCACAGCAAAAATTATTTCTAAGGAATAAAACACGAATGCTTAGGGAGAATAAAAACTGTATTGAGCAGACCAAATATTACCTTTTCCGTCCCTGAATGGTTTCCATGTCCAGTCACACACAGACCATCCAGTGCAGAAAGGTAAGGGTACTGCCCCAGTGCCTAAATTGCTGTATTATTATATCAGAGATATTATGTTAATTATATTATAGTATAGTATAGCATATTATAATGTATTATAGTATATTATATTAATTATATGTATTAGAATAGTATATATTATTATATCACAGATATAATAAAAGCTCTCAGCTTTCTGATTCAACTGATGATCAACTATTGCCCTGCAATGTGAGAAGAATACAATCCAAGTGCTTGTGAGGCTTTTGTACTGGTGTACAAGCACACAGATGGTGCAATATACCTGAGAGTCTGACCTAGAAATTCATCTGTTCTGAGGCCCCTTTGAATGCTTTGCACACTCTCTTCGGAGTCTTGAATGAAAATAAAAGCTTTTATCTCTGCTTCTTTTTTACAAAAGTCTCCACTACCAACCACTGTTAAAGTTTCACACAATGAAGTACCTGAAAAACCTCTGCTGAAACTCTGTGATTTGGAAAAAAGGCAAAAGAGAAAGAAGCAAGGAAAGAAGGAAGGAGAAAGAAAGACAGCTCACTTCTACTCTCTTTGAAAAAGAGGAGCAAGGTGGGATTAAAGCATCAGATGAGACAGTTCAGACACAAAGTACAACTGACCGAAAAAAGAGGTTCATCACAGGTTAGAACATCTGTGTCTGCTGGCTGATTTTTGGCAGCTGCTTCTGCAAGAGCAACCACTTGCCACTGCTCTTCCGACCAGTGGCTGAGGACAAAACACAGCATCCATCATTCACACAAAAAGCTCTCTGTTGCCCATCAGCAACACTCCTTGTGCTATAAGCCCTGAGGGGTGGAGGGTAAGTTCTCTAGCCTGTTTACTCTTAGCTAAACTGAACTATATTCTGGTGTCACTCAGAAGACACCTGGCAGGAAAAAACACACAAAGGCTTTTGTTCAGCAGTAATCAGGCCTGCAGGTCAGCATCCACTGTCTTTTCTTTTCACAGAAATATAGAACCATAGAATGGTTTGGGTTGAAAGGGACCTCTGCCGTGGGCAGGGATGCCACACACTAGACCAGGGTGTTCAAATCCTCATCCAACTTGGCCTTGAACACTTCCAGGGATGGGACATGCACACCTTATCTGGGCAACTTGTTCCAATCCCTCCCCACTCCCCCAGTGTGGGATTTTCCTTCTAAATCTAATGTAAACCCATGGTCTTTCAGTTTAAAGCTAATCCCCCTCCTACCACTGCATATCCTTCTCAAATGTTCCTCTCCAGCTCCCTTGCAGACCTCCTTCAGTTACTGAAATGTTGCTATAAGTTCTCCCTGGAGCCTTCTCGTCTCCAGGCTGAACATTCCCAACTTTTTCAGCCTGTGTCACAGGAGAGTTTCTCCAGCCCTCTGATCATCTGGGCTGTGAGCACACCAAGTCACGTGGAGCTTTTCATTCACGTACATCCCCGAGTCCTCCGCCTTAGAGTTGTTCTAAATCCTTGTCCATCCAGCCTGTGTTTGTGCTTGGGATTGTCCTGGCCCATGTGCAGGACGTTTCTCTTGGCCTTGTTGAACTTTATGAGGTTCATATGGATACACTTGAGACTGTCAAAGTCCCTCTGGATGACATCTCTTCCCTCCAATGTGTCAACTGCACCACACAGCCTGGTGTCATCAGCAAACTTGCTGAGGGTGCATGAAATCCCAACTGTTTCATCTGTATTTATATTTGTTTTATTTTATTTTTTCTTCACTTTTAAATATGAGTTGTCATTACTCAATTTAAAAATTACCACTTTAACTCAAAATCTACACCACAGGTCAAAATGAGATGTAATCATGAACTTTTAGTATCATTATGAAATTAAATTATAAGAACATCTTATGCAATTGCAATGAAACATTCTAATAGACAGTAAAATTGCACTTTGCTACTGCTAAGTGACTCTGGAAACAGGACACGATGTTGATAGAAATCAGTTACAAATGTAAAATTGATCACTAATTGACTAAAACTTCACAGATAATCAACCTAATAGCAGCTAATCAAACAAGAGTTACAAGTTAAACAAATAAATCCTTCACTCACAGTCCCTCCTTTTGATACCCTGCTCCCTATGTAGTGGGACTTTGTTCACTGATCATTTAAGAGACCAGATATTTTTAGAGTTCATCCTTGCTCAAGTCGTAGACAGACTTGAGACTGATTTCATAAAACAAAGCCTTCAGCACCAGCGGCTCCTCTCACAGCACATTATCTCCTCAATAGTACTTACACAGCTGTCTGAGAGGCTTTGCTGTGAATCAGACCAAGGAATTGATAAAGCTGGAAGTAATCCCATGGATTTTTTAAAATTTTTGTTTCTTCAAGTCAGATCACTTTCTCTGTCTAGATCTCGGCAGGAGTGGGAACATGCAGGGAGGTGGGAGTTACCTGCTGCCTGCTACTTCAAAAATTCTAGGTCACAGCCTAACAATTTATTTTCTTAGTTGTTCCTCCTTAACAGTTTCAGATTATACATGCAAAATCAGTAATAAATACTCAGCATTTTAAAACATATCTCAGAATCTCAAATTTTGGAATGAGATATGTGTTGAAGCCTTAAAGCTGTGCACAACTGCACTTCTGCACAAGACTGAATTATATAACATTGATAATGTTGAAATTTCTTTTTTCCCCCAACTTAAATATTTTCCTTCCATTTTCCAAATATCTTCCGTTTTCTTATCTATAGCATCAAGTTTGCAGCAGCTAGGCTTATATTGCTGGACACTCTGGACTCTGTCTCCAGTTAAGAGGGGAGAACATGGGGATGTGTTCAGTCTACTCTGCTGGCTGGAGCCTTGAACCAAACCATCTGTGCTTGACTTGGACAAGCTGAGCTGTAACAGATTGTCCCACACCACCTCAGTCTATCTAGGACACTGCAGTCAAAACCTACACCTGCAATTAGGGGCCTGGTGTGCAGAAAACTCCAAGCTTTGGCCCTGATGAGCAATAATAAGTGGAAGTTGGGGGATTTATAATGTGCAGTTGTGAGGAAATCTGTCTCGAGAACATGTACTTAACTGATGGTATAGACATGCTGAGAGGTATTCTCCTAAGAGCAGTTTATTCCTGCAACATTCAGTTATTGCTTCAGGGGACTTTAAATATCATTTCTTGTGGCCCAGATGATCACAGGTATTCAGGCACATACAGGAAATGTAAGCTTTCCAGAGTGTTATTTCACTGAGGCACAGATGGAGCTGTATGATTTATCTGAAGTCACCCAGGGATACAGCAGCAATCAACCTCACCAGGACTATTCCCAAAAGCACAGCCAGGCTTCATAATAGATGCTGACTAAGTACACAGTCAGTGCGAGGAGTAGAAATGGATTCCTCCACTGAATTCTGTTTATTGCTATAAACAATTTACATGGATAGAAGCTTGTTATGGGGTTGGTGATTCATTGAGATGTCTTACTAGATCACACTTGCTGTATAACTTGAACTGCGGGTGCCACTAGTGCCTGTGATGCTGGGCAGTTGGCTATGTTTTGGCTAACTTGTTGGCAATTCAGACAGGGGATTTCTAAACCATAACATCAGATTCAGTGGCAGGTGGCAGAAAGCCCTGCATAGAGAGGAAGGAGTTGTGGAAAAAGGCATAAAGTTGTCAGCTGTGAGTTACACTCATAAGTTAAATATGACATCACATCACTGAAGCCACAGCAGCAGTTCTCATATCATCTCCACAGTCTGGCTGTACCTGAACTGATCTTTTAAGTTTCGCTGATGGTGATCTCAGCCCAGCTTCTCTTTTACACAAAAATATTTTATACAACTTGACCATTACAAAGGTCTTGTACTTTTCATTGGCACCTACTGTAAGATTTTTTTAACTGGCAGTGTAGACTGGAAAGATCTCAAGACGAATGGGATTCAGATCCCTGCTCTGCCCTGTTCACTATGCTCTTGAACATATGTTGAGAAGCCTATAATGGTTTGCTGTAACAACCAACTCACTGTGTAATGGGTGACGAAGGAGTTATAATATTTTACTGCTCTTGGCTAAGTACATGAACTGGCATGTGCAGGGAGCATATTTTAGGATTTATTCAAGTGCAAGCATTGAAACATTCACATTCTTTGCAAGAGGCAAAAGAAAATAAATACTTTGATTTCTTTTTTTAATATAAAACTGAGGCATTCTTTGAAAGGAGTTGCTCTGGATTTGCCATTTTGAAGTATGGAGGCATTCTTTGAAAGGGGTTGCTCTGGTTTTGCCATTTTGAAGTACTAAATACAAAGCAGTTTGGCAGAGGTATGCTTAAATTATATTCTAATATTTGCCGCTATGTATAACTTGAGAGGAAGAGTGCTGTTTGTGAGATTCTCAGATACAGCTCTGTTAGATGCTGAAGGGAAACTGCCTGAGTCAGGGAAGCAGGAGGAGGCAATGACCAGTGGCACAATCTGCCAAGAGCTGGACAACCCAACAGGCCTCTTCTGTGGGGATTCTCCGAACATATTTGACTTAGGTCTGTGGTGTATCAGTGAGAGATCATTGCTGACATTAACATCTGCTTACATTGTCACCTCAAGTTGCTCCTTGCCACTGAGTTTCCTTTCTCTTATAGAAAGTGGGTTTTTCTAAGTGAAGGAACTGCACCATACCTGTCCTATATAATAGGGGACAGTTGTAATATTATGGTATTGATAACTGTAAAAAGAAGCTGTGGACTGATGCCGTAACCACAATTTTCCCTCCCATCTGTTTTAAGCTAGAGGTTTTTCCTACATCTAAATATCTTCACTCCAAATTACATAGCCCCTTAAGGAATGAAAGACTCTTAAGCTCTTTTAGCTTATCATCAGATTCCCATTAAAAGCTGCCACTTGGCCGGTTTTCACTCTCAGTAGAAAGTTATCATCACGTTCTATCACTCTGTCCCTCTTTCTAAACCTGAGGCCCACTTTATTCTGTTTGAGTCAACACCAGGATGTGGACACTGAATGTCTTCTGTTTGAATTAAATGTCAGATTGCTGCCTGATCCTTATTCAGTTGGCCCCAGACAACAGCAAAACTCAATCTATGTGAAAGTCAAACAAGGGAAATTCAGTTGTGGGAGAGAAAACAAAGCAAAGCAAAGCAAAATAAAATAAACCAAAACAAAACCAATACGACAAAACAAGCAAAAACAAATCCAATTTTTTTTGTGTAAACTATAACACTAAAAGTACCTTGTAAGGGCTTCAGCACAGTCCCACACATCATCCTTATCTCCAGCTGCAGAGATACGGATTTGAAGAGTGGACTATTCAGTGAATAAGAAATTGTCAGGATGGGCAATGCCAGAGAGCTGTGGCCAATGTCTCAGTGTCCAGCTGGAGGCTGGTGAGAAGGCTCTGTCTTGGGACTGGTGCTCTTCAATATTTTCATCAATGATATGGACAGTGAGTTCGAGTGTACACTCAGCGAGCTGGCAGGTGACACGGAGCTGAACAGTGCAGCTGGCACACCTGGAGGACGGGATGCCACCCAGGGGGAGCTGGACAAACTTGAGAAGCTCAGGAAGTTGAAAAATTATGAGGCAAAGGTGCTCACCGGGGACAGGGCAACCCCAGACACGAATATTGACTGGGAGAAGAACACATACCAAGCAGCCTTGAGAAGGACTTGCAGGTTCTAGTGGATAAAAAGCTGGACATGAGCTGGCAATATGTGCTTGTAGCCCAGGCAGCCAACTGGATCCTGGGCTGCACCAAAAGAGGAGTAGCCAGCAGGTCAAGGGAAGGGATTCCGCCCCTCCACTCTGCCCTCATGAGACCCCACTGGGAGTAACTGCATCCAGCTCTGGAGTCCTCAGCACAAGAAAGATACAGGCCTGTTGAAGCAGGCCCAGAAGAGGGTCATCAAGATGATCAGAGGGCTGGAGAACCTCTCCTACAAACACAGGCTGACAGAGCTGGAGATGTCCAGCCTGCAGAAGAGAATACGACACGGACACCTCGTTGCAGCCTTCCAGTGCCTAAAGAGGTCTTATAAAAAAAGAGGAATACAGATATTTTACATAAGCAGATAGTGATAAGTCAAGGGAGAATATTTTCAAACTAAATAAAGAGAAATTTAGATTAGGTGTTAGGAAGAAATTTTTTCCTGTAATGAGGCACTGGAACAGCTTCCAGAGAAGCTGTGGATGCCCCATCCCTGACGGTGTTCAAGTCCAGGTTGGATGGGGCTTTGAGCAACCTGGTGTAGTGGGTGGCATGCCTGTTTGTGGCAAAGGGGTTGGAGCTGGTCGATCTTCAAGGTCCCTTCCAAGTCAGTCCATTGGATGATTATATGGGAGGGTGTATATTTCCCCTGCTATCAGATACGTGTATTGGTTTTGTTTCAATCAGAGTGAATCCTCACCTACATTTATGTGCCACCTTAGCTTTACAGGGACTACACAGTCATATTTTCCTCACACAATGAGAATGCTGGGAGTCAGGTTTTATGTTTCAAAAGTCAGGACAAGCCATCAACAAAGGGCAGAAAAACAAAAGTTATTGAAACAAAACTGCACTGTCAGCTGCATTTTCCTCTTGATTCTTAATCTGCAAATGACCACGTAACTACATAATTCACACATTTTCATGGAAGACAATTATATGCATTGTCTTGCACAGTAAATTATAGAACCCTAGCCAGTGTATACCTTTCCTGGCAATTAATCACACTGATGTAATTTAAAGATGCTTTCTCCAATTTGTTTTTTCACCAACAACAAGAAGATGAAAGCCTGGAAAACATACTTAGCTGAGTGCTTTCCTATTGATTTATTTTATCCTATTAAAGCCTCTTTTTTTCTTAATACAAAGTAGGAAAATACTTAAAATCTGTATGACAGAAATCCAGAGTCACAATAAACTTCTTTTAAAGTGATAGTTCCACAGATACTCCACACTGCCTTAAACTCTATAAAAATAAACTGAATTTGTATAGATGTTAAATAATATCAAACTATTGACCCACAGGTATGGATATTCATAAGACATCACAGGCAACAATGTGTTTTTCTCCTGTTCACCTTGATCATGACAGCATCAATTTCCTATATCTCCAAGCAATGTTAGATGATGTCGGGGCCAAAAAAATGTCTACAAGGATTAGGTTAAAACCCATAACATTTTACAAGATACAAGATTAAAAAATGTACCCTGTTTGGAGCACAAAGCAACAGAAAGGCATGTGCTGCAGGCATGATGCTCCAAAAGAAACCAGAAGATACTGAAGGAAGTTGTTTGCTGTGCAGGAGATCTCAGACAGATTTGTTGTCTCTGTCCAACCCTCCAAGCTGGTAGAAAAAGATGTGAAAGGCTTTGTCTGGAGCATCTACAGCTTTTCCCAGGAGCTGCCCTTGTCTCAGACCTATCTTGCAGCTGTGTGGTGGCTGTTCTGGAATTCAAACATCAGTCATGAACTATTCTCACCAACGCCATCTACAGAGCTCCCCCGTCCTTGTCAGAGTCATTTTAAGATATTTGACCTTCCTTGTTCAACTTGTCTTGTCCCTCATGAACACTATTTATGAGTCAAGCCTCCAGGACTGTTCCAGCTTCTTCTGTTCCAGAAATTTCTTCTTCTGACACAACTTGGGCTTGGGACATACATTGAAATAATATTATAAATATGAGGCTGTCCTTGTTCCAGCCAGGATAGGGTTAATTTTTGCAGTAGATGGGAGGGGACATGGCTAGGACTCAGGGGTTATTCTGTACTACCTCACATCATTTTCTGGGGACAGGGGCACGGGCTCCCTTCCAGGCCAGGATAACGTGGTGGAGGGAGCAGTCAGGTATTGTCAGGGGGCTTCCACAGGGTGAGCAATAATGTTTCTTTTCTTGTAGCCTCTGCCATTAGTACTATCACTGTTACTGTTCATTTTGTTATCTCATTGCTGTTTCCAGTAAATTGTTCTTATCTCGACTGGTTATCTTAAACTTCTGTGCCTCCATTTCTCCTTCTCAGCCCGCTGCAGGGGAGGCACAGGAGGAGTGAGAAAGTGGTGCATGGTTTGGAGTAATTTCAAGTGGGAGCAATATATTGGAGAATACCATTCCTAAACCTCGGCAGGAGCATTGTTTTTACATATAAAAAGTGTGGCTATATATCATAATATCAAGGTATTAACAGCTATGGAAACTCTAGTTTCACAGTATTTGTAGTGTTCATAAGCTTAGGTATCAGGAATAAAAAAACCACAGGACAAATTTTCTGAGTTAGGTAAACTAATTCTTATTGCATAACAGCTATATGAAAATATTCCCCAGAAAGGTGTAACTGCACAATTTTACGTCTCAGGCTGTACTCAGTTATACAGGATCCATATATAGGTAATTAATGAGTCTTCTTTAACTAGCCAACCACATGCCCATTACCAAGCTCGTGAGTCAGCATTACTAATTCACAACAACTTCAGCTGGTGGCTGGGGATTGTCCCTCACAGTGTGTGCCACTGTTTAACTCATGTGTATGACACTAATTACACCGGCACATACTGAATAATTCAAGCCTCCCTGGACTCAAACACAGATGTCAGTAAGGGTTATTCATGCCCACTAAGCACTGTCCCACTCTGGAAGCTGTGCTCAGTGCATTCTGTCCTTATTTTCGACATAGAAAATGGCAATTCCTGACATAGCTGAGACTGCCAGACATGTTGGTTTTTCTGGGCTTGTCTTTTTTCCTGACCATTTCAGATTCCAGGTCGCATCTGAAGACTCTGCACTGTAATTTGTGGTACCCAGGCATGATCATGGAGGAAGTGCCCAGTGTGCAATATGCAGGACACATCTCCCCATTGCCATGCTTGTAGGATGGATGCAGCAGACAGAAGGCAGATGTAAAGAGGGCTAAATACATTTTAGGTTTCCTGGATATGTTGGACATCCTGAAAATGTGCTGGACCAATAACCTACACATTTGCAGTAAATTTGATGTACAGAAGAGCCAGAAACTCACGTGCATTTGTGAGTCACCTGGAGAGTACATACACACAGGCTGGGAACTGCAATTGCCTCTGTTAGGGTGACATACAGCACAGGCTGACAGATGTTTGTGAAAATGAAATGGTGCTGACATTTGGAAAATGGCATTGCCAGAGTCAAATCACTTTCACAGGTCTGTTGAGGTACTTACTTGCTGCAAAGAGGGAACTGAGCTCCATGGCTGATATCTGAATGCAGAAATAGTGTAGATATGGTGAGTGATGGGGTTGGGTTGAAAAGGTTGGGTTACTCTGTGGCTTACAAACAGTGAAAGAAACAAGTACTGTTAATGAGGAAATTGGACCTATTTTCATTCATCCTTACAGTTCATGAATGCAACAAATCAGTAATGCTCCTAACTACCAACCTCTGCACATTACAAAAAACTGGATAAAACATAGGTCCAACAGGAAATGACTGAGTCCAAAGGTCATTTAATATTGTATATTTAAAGTGCTTGATGCAATGACAGCTTTGTTTAAAGGAAAAAAAAAAATCAGTCTGGCAAAGTTTGAGATAGGGATCTGGAAATTACACTAAAAAACCTCTATGTTAGTGAAGAAATAAATTATTTATTGATGTTTGTCTTTCAGCTATATCAATTGTCATCTATGCGTTCAGAATAAAGTGTAGATCTTTATGAAAATTTTAGATAAGATTCCAGACCATTAAGACAGCAGAGAGGAAATAGCTCAAAAATATATTAAAGACAATTGTGTGAGCCTTAAAATATGTAATAATTTAATTAAGAATAGGAAAGCTAAATTTCATCCTCCAGCCCACACATTCGAACTATATTAAAGCAAGAACTCAGGCTCTCTTTTAATTTTTCATCATAATAGAATATTTGGTACCTGCTCTCCTGACTATGCGATATCTTTACTGAAAAATTCAATCTTGGCTGCAATTAAATCCCTTTTGAAATAAAGTAAAATTTTATTCCCATGTTCTGAACAACTAATCTCACACAGGCCTCAAAGAGGGGTTTTTATTCAGGAAAGAGATAGCAAAAGAATAAAATAAAACTATCAAGACAGGTTTTACTCACCTGTAGGAGCTTGCTTCTGAATCTCAAAATGGCAGTCACCACTGTCTCCCCTGAAGCAGGGAGGAGAACAAGGCTTTTTCAATGAAGGGACTGCACACACACAATCAAATGTCTTTCACAGTCAGGTATTTATATTCCATTTCCCCTGACTAATTTATTATTTTTTTTCTTTAATTTCATGATGAATGATGTTAGAGTTTGGGAGAGTCGATACAACAATGTTGTGGCCAGATGTGTGTATCACAAGAGATAATTGTCATGTGCTCTTCCTCATTTACACCTCTAGATTTGCCATCTGCCTCCTGGCATCAGAAGAGAGTCAATGAAATATTTCTGTTCTTCAAACACTGAACAAGGAACTTGGTTAGTAAAAAGAACATAGTATTAACCTCAAAGCTACTGTTCTTTTTCCATTTCCCTGCAGAGTTTGTGCATAAAATTCATCTGTTCCTGGCTTCTTACTGCAAGCCAAGATAAACAGTTTACAACATTGTCACAGCAACCAGTGCACTCTTACATTTACATTGCCTTTAGGCTGATAAGAAGTGTAATCATTTTCTATTTTTTTATTAGGCACATTACCTTCATTTGGCATTTGAAAGTTGTTTCTTCTAACTGAGCAATTGTTAATCAGTCAAAAGGTTCTTTCATTAATGCACTTAATACTCCCTCCCAGCATATTCTTATTACTTTTCTCCTTCAAATATTGCTTCATTTTTAAGTTTATATTCAAACCCTCTGATCTAAACATAAAGCCCTAGGAGGCTTTATTATTATTGCATTTATTTTTTCTCTGTGTTTTGACCTATCCAATGTTTTTACTGAATCTAGTAATTTGATCTAGCAAATCAAATCTAGATTGCAACAAACATTTTAGAAATCAGGCTACTGGAGCTTTTGATACAACATAGGATTTGCTGTATGGAGTTTCATGTCTTTGAAGCACATTTTGATACCCTTTTAAGGTCTATTTCCAGCTATGTTGTTGTTTCATCTTTGACTTAAGCTGGAGTGGGATCGAGTCTTTAATCCTGAATTTATTCTGAGAAATTAAAGATCAGAAATTATGAGTTGTTATCATCCTCAGATACTTTCGAGCAGCAAACAGCATACAGTACTTATGTTACACAAGCATTTTTCATTTTGTACTTTTTGTGGCCATTGGAAATTAGCATAATCAGTAGCTGTCTATTTTACCACTTGCATCATTTCTTCAGAATTAGTACGTGGCCCCTGCTAGAATTTGCTGATCCTGTTTTAAATACAGTTCCTTGCTTCAGTAATCTGTAAGAAATCTATCCAACAGTTTTATACCATCAGACACAAAAGTGCGCACACACACACACATACACACACGCAAATATGGGTTTTTCTATTGTTCCAGGAACATCTATGTCATTGTTATGTTAGAGTGAGAGTTATGGTAATTTTTATTATGACACACAATTCCAGTGGTTCAGGAAAATACAGACTTTGTCTTTCAGAGCAAGCCAGGCTGATGAAATACCTTCCTCTACTTGGGACATTTCCAGACAGAAAATAGTTAACAAATTGGAATCACCATGATCCACAACATGCAGCAAATGCTAATTATCCTGGAAGATGAACAGCTCACTTGTTTTACCCTGAAGAGTTTAGCAAGTCCTATTATTCTGTTTAGAACAGGCACAGAGAAACAGGCAAAGGCCCAACATCTTGCACAGTACAAAAGAGAGGAATGCAATGACTGCAGCTCTCCCTGATCCTAAATGAGCAACTCAGTCAGGTAACTGTCCTAATTCCTATACTCCAGATTCAAAGTACAACTCTTCTGTTTTCCAGTAATAACTAATTATGATACCTTTCCTACCTTCTGTTCACCTTGAACGTGCTTTGAGGTATAGTTCTTTCTCTTCTTCCTCTCCTGAACTAAAAATATATCTTTATTACTGATATTCTGGTTTTGTCTCCAAGTAGAAAATATTGTCATTATACTTAGC
This sequence comes from Daphoenositta chrysoptera, assembly GCA_013397915.1. Taxonomy (NCBI): domain Eukaryota; kingdom Metazoa; phylum Chordata; class Aves; order Passeriformes; genus Daphoenositta; species Daphoenositta chrysoptera. Next base: position 876,852 of record VZRO01007445.1, read on the forward strand.
AACCTGCACTCCTCAGTCACCTTTCTCTTATTCGTTTTGCCTGTTATCCACTTTACTGAACTTGATCCTCCAAGACTATGTCAAATATCTATCAGCGACCCTTGTCTCTAATTCATGTTTCCCAAAGGTGTGAAATTTAGTTAACTTGAATCAAAAAATATATATTAACTATAGAAAATATCAAGGATAAATACAGTCCTGTTACAGGATCCAGATAATATAGAATCTTTTCTAGAAATCATGCTGTATTTGGACACGAAGTAATACTTAAGTAACCTCTCTGAGATATATAAATAAAGATTTTCAAAAGCACAACAAAATCAAAAACAAACAAAAAAATTGAACAATTACAAAATTCTGGGATTACTCTTAGAATATCGTTGCTGATGCACATACATATGTGCCAGCTCTGATGCTTTTCAGCTGTTGAGATACAGTGTTTCATCCTCCTTTATCCCAGAAAAAGAACCCTACAAAATATTCAGTTAAACAATTAATTCTTACTATTCACCTTGTGAATGAAGTTGCAGGACACTCAGGGAGTTGTAGCTCTCTCGTTCTGCCTTGTGGGCCACCTTTCATGCTCAGCCCATGCTTTGGCAGCTTTGGGAAGGGACAAGTAAATCCCCATAGAGGGTTATTACCAAGGAGCAACATATCCTGTGGTGTTGAGCTCACTGTCAGCAGGAAGACCCGTGTTTGTAGCATCAGATGGAAAAGACTCAGAAAGGTCTTACTAAAACCTTTACAGGTAGGTTACTGGTCAGAATGGACCTCTATACACCCAAGGCAAGAACCACCTAAAATCAGTTTTTGTTGCAAGACCCTAAAAGACTTTTCCTTATGGCCAATGCCTCAATCAACACACCACTGAGCACAGTGCTCTGAAATAATCCATCTTCCTGAGATGCAGGGAGACTGAGTCCATTTGCATCAGATGTGTGCAGTTTCTCCAGTTACAACCTCGGGATAATATTTTTTGCTTCTAAAAATCCCTAGGGCTATTCTTTTAACACTTGTAGCATTGTTTTCTCTAGCACCTTAATTATTTGGCAATTGCACAAATAAAAAGAAAAAGTGTTGCTATCATTATGGAGGAAGGAAAGGAGGAGGCACACATACTTTTACTTGCTTTTAATTTTTCTGAGCCTTTCTTGAAATTTTAAAAGAAATTCAACACTGTGTGGAAGATTCAAAGTTCAGGAGAATTTTAATGAATAACTAATGATATCAAAAAAACTTACCTAGAATACATGTGTACAGCTATTACATATTTACTCTGCATTCATTAAAGTCTTTCAGGGGGATCACTTAAAATAATTTTGAAGAAATGATTGGAATTTAACATCTCCATTATTAAATCATATAAGAAAGCTCTTGCTTGATTGAACAGTGTAATTATTATCAAAATGAAACCTTTTCAGACACTATATTTTTGCTAAGTATTCTATCAAATTAAAAACTGTAAGAAATGTATGCTACACTGAAGAACATTTTGTGATACAAACCAGTGCAGTAGAGAAAAGCAGTGGTAATATACAAGCTGTGCCACTTACCAAATAAAAGATAATAACAGTTAGTCAAAAAGTTGGCAAATAAACCCCACACTTATAGGAACATATGCACTTCCAAAGATCAGTTTATTCCAAAGTAAAAAGTGACATAAATAATCTAGTTCAACTGTTTTTAAAATAATTCTATTAGTTTTCATTTGCTATGGAGAAAAGCAAGATTTTTTTATTAGTTTAAATACCTAAATCCCAGACAACAATGGTAGGCAGGATGACTGTCACCTAGAATTTTTATGTCCTAAAGTCCAGGCATCTACCTTTGGAGCTGCATACATTTATTTTTAAAACTCCACAAAACTCTCTTGTATGTATTTCAGTCATGGATACATACATTTACAGGTAACTCAGGAGTAAAAACCTTGAAATGATGATGTAAGTCCTAAAAAATTCTCTAAATTTCTGGAAAACACATTACTATCAATTACACAGTACAGACAGAGACTTGAGATAAGACTCTTCAGCTGCCAGAATAAATACATTAGGACTACCCAGTTCAGCATTCAAGAAATTGACAGCTATATAGACTATCACAACAGTGACAGGCTGTGAGGAAAAACTAAAGTAAAATTAAACTAGCTGTGAAAAAACAAAACAAAACAAAATTAGAACAAAAATATATAGAAAAACAATTTGGTGTCAGCAGACAAAAATACAATATATCAGTATTTTGAACCATCATATTGACATGAGCTATGACTATCAAAGACATTCTACCTACTTTTTAAATACATTCTCTAAAGATTTTCCAAAACCTGGATTTGTGCCCCTGAAGCCATATACTATCACTTCAGAAAGGCTAGTGATGAATATACAAGCTTTGACAGAATTTTCCTTTATTATCATTTAACAGGAAAAGGTGCACTATACAAGTGCAAAGTGAAAAATTAGTGGAACAGAACTGCTTCCTAAAATTCTTACATAGTGCTGTGGCTAATCTTTAAAATACTTTTCATTTTTAGAACTTGAGACCTCTACGCCCAAATACAACATATTTCCCCTTTGCCTCCAGACAAGCTAATGCCTAACAGAGTGTGTATTCCTGTGACAAGTAAAAGCAGATTTTATTTTACTTTGAGAAAGAAGTTTCTGATTTGTATTTGAGACTATTAAGTGAAAAAATTTAACTAGTGATCAGAGAAAATTGGAAAAATCTAATACTGGGATTCAAAAAATAAATTTCAGACCTATTACGCAGCTTAAGGTCTGTCCAATAATGAATAACATGTGGTGAATGCAATTTATGTGACAAAGGATGATGTCATATGGAAACATAGAATAAAAACTAAGAACCCATATATTAATTATCAAACATACATAAATGAAAGGTGCAAGTTAGACATTTTTATTTTAATGTGCAAAATTCAAGCAGCAAGCACCAAAATACCAAGAAACAGATGTTTTTCAGGTTTATGTATATTAGCTGAAAAAAATAACAAATTCTTTTCAGTCTAAGCTGAAAAACCTCTTATTTTCTATTCTGTAGTTAACAGATTTTAATTCTGAGAATCATCCATTCTCAGACAAACTTTCACTAGGTATTAAAATATCTGCAGAGATTTCTTCTGATTGACAATTTAGTTATGGTTCAGCTATGCCTCATTTGATTGCATGGTTGTTCAAGGGAAGGTTAACTTGACACCCTCCTCCAAAGAATGATTTAGTCCCTTCATTATTTTTCACTAGATAATCAGGCATTTGCAGAAGCTGAGGACTAAATAATTAATCAGCCAAAGAGCTGAAAACATGGAAAACTAATGAGTCAGGGTTTATGTAAGAGTCACAACTCCTGTATGGCAGATTATGTGTAGGACCAATTTATATTTTTATTTAGACTTCACCTTTACAGGTACTCAAAATTAATGTCTATAGCCATTTTAAAGGTCAACAGAATTGAGTATACTGATGATTTTGTATACCAATCTGAATTATTTTTAAAGCTGCACCTGGTGTGAGTGACTTTTGAATCATTCTTTGATCTTTACTGAAATAGATCAGTTAGTAACAGAAATTGCATTTCTCTGAAAATCCCATCTAATATATGGAGATTTCAATCTCTCTTGGAAAGGTTACAAGACACCTGGTCGTGTTAATCCTTATGTAGAATAACTTCTTTTTTTTTTTTTTTTTTTTAATTCCAAGCAAAATCGGCAATGTTTTCCTACTAACTTTTAGGTAAACATGGACTGCCAACAATCTGTGTCTTTAAGAGATTTAACCAACTTCTATTGCAAAACCAGATGTCATGTATTTTATTCAAAAGTACTGCAAGGAAATGGAAATGAAAAGGACCATATATCTAGCAGAAAGAGACCAGAAGGAAAACATGACACTGAAAGATGAAAATGACAGTGAGGTCAGGGGAATTGCCCTGCATATGCCAACATATAAACAGCAGTGCAAGAGGGTACTGTAATGTATCGACGCAGCATGGAGAGGTTGACTGTCCCTCTTTGCTCTGTGCCATGTGTTTGTCTCTTCTGACTGCTCAAAGCAGATTTGTTCCCTGGTAAAGACAGTCCAATCCTGCAATAAATGTCCCAAACTTTGTGTGGCAAAGGTGGAAGGCTCTTAGGGTATTTTCCATCTAACAAACTGGTAAGTCCTTTTGGATGATTTTCAAGGGTTGTCAAAAAGATATAAACAGACAACTGGAGAGTTTTAAAAGCCAAAATAGAAGACGAGGAGGTATTTTCCCCCTCTCCTATTTATAGGGATACATTGGCTACGTCTATAGCAGCACAATAAAGAGCACACAGTCTCCTAAGGACTAGGGATTGACGTGCTAGCAATTAAACTGTTACTAGGAACTCCATTCCAACTAGAAACCTCTCAAACAAATCCTGGACATGCATCAAGGGTTTGTATGGGCCAGGAATCACTTTCACGAGGCTGTCTGACTAAGGCCATCCTCTTTAAGTGGGTAAGAGCATTAATGATATGGACATAGGTCATGTCGTGCCAGCTGGACACAAAGAACTATCCTGGATTGTTTTTATCCTGATGTTTCTAAACTTGGTAAATGTAACCATTGGATTGGGCCAGTCCAATAGCTTGTCTATGGCACTGACAAATAGAAAATGTTTAGGGAAAGCATTTACAAAGCAGGAGAGTGACACATCCCTTGCTGCATCCTGGTTTTTTCAACCAAAGGCCTAGGGGATTTAATGAGTCACGGACTGCAGCCAGATGTAATAATTTTAATAGCTTTGTCTTCTCACTTCCAGCCGTTTCCAGCTTTGCCTTTTCCATTTTCTTTAGGTTTATTTTTTAACTGAGACCTTTGTCCAAGGGGGGAGCATAGCCTTCCTGCCTTTCAGCTTATGAGACCAGCTATGCACAAGCTGCATTGGTCACATCAGCTCCAGTGGATGCAATGGGCTGGATCCAGAAAATTCAGTTCTGTAAAGATGAAAGTACCTGTCTAATCTGTTCGACTTCTCAATCAGTGGTTTGCTTTGGGCTCCCATGCTGAAGATAAACAGTCTCTCCCTATGACAAGGTGACAGAAGTTCCATCATACAGTAGTACTTAAATACTTGAATACTTATATACTTGAAATTCACATGAGCAATTTCTGATGTTATTTCAAAATTGGATATTTTATTTCCAAATTTAATCAGCACTATTTCTTCATAAGTTTTCTGGGTGTTGTGGATTTTTCATGAGCTCTTCCAAAGCTTCCTTGGCTGATAAACTTATATAGATAATTAAAGGCTTTCATACAAATAATTTATTTTGAAGATTACCTGTTCTCCAGTTTGATTAACATCTCTGTATGGAGTTGAAAGTATGACATCTGCCTGTAAAAGATATGATTTTTCTTAAATTCAGGAGTTGGTGCCACTGCAGAGAGAGAGGGCAGGGGCCTTAGAAGAGGAAAGTAGGCAAGAGACCTTTTGAATATCTGAGAGGAGAAAGTAGTCTAGGAGAAGAGCAGATGCTGATGTTCTGAAAGGAGAAGTAAAGTCACAGTCTGTCATCAATTACTTCTTAGAGAAGATAAAGATAATATGAAAGATACATTTGACTATAGCTTCCATACAATTTATATTAAGGCAGTTTCTAATACTCTTTAAAACCCAGACTGGGTCTTATCATCAGATGCAGGCATCCGTGACGAAGAGGGATCTAGCAGAGATAAAGTACTACAGGCCCCTGAAAGTGAACAGTGTAAGCAGCAGGTAACACTGCTGGTGGAGGCAGCCCCCATCTGTGTGTCTGATCTCTCCAGGGGGATTAACATGCCACCTGTGGCACATATGCTACTGTTTAGCAATCTATGATCCAGTGCAAAACAGATTTTCTAAACCAAGAGACAAAAAACTGTGCCTTAACAGAAACCTCAGCTTTGCATAGTCGTTCTTTTACTTGTGTTAAAACCCAGTTTTGTTGGTAACAGTTTTTAAATGTTTTTTCCAAACATTGTGTCTTTGCTCATCTAGATGTAAGACTTTGTGTCATACTTCCTAGTATGAAAGAAATCAAAATGTAAGTAAATCACTCAGGGCAATTATGTTACTTATAGACTTCTTCTTCATGACAAATAACAAACCTGTTACTAGCCATATTCTAATTAGCCTTAAAAGAATATAGTAACACAGGCTAAGATGAATACTATGCTCACCTAACCAGGAAGTTTGATTGGTGTCATTGCCTGGGCTGTGAAGCCTTTATTTTACCAGCAATGTCATTACTTCTCTTTTTTTTTTTTTTCCTTTTTTTTTTTTTTTTTTTTTTTTAAACAGAAAAGAGCCTATATTTTTATTTGATTTTGTTTCTAAATTAATTTTCCATCTCAGCTGTTAAGGAAATGAGATGTGAAAACAGTTCTGTACTGTGTGTGAACACATTTTTAGTCTAGCTGACATTGTTGCAAGGCTACATTGATCTGGTTTTTTTCTACCAGATGAATAAAAAAATCTGTGCAAAATTAATCCTCTTTTTTTTTCTCTTCCCATTAGCAGAAAATATTTAAATACATTAAAAAGATAAATTTCAGTGTGGAATGTCAACACTGAGTGCCCAGGAAGTCACAAAATGTCAGTGACCCAGGAGGCTAAGCAGTATATCACTGAGATTTGAAAACGTCTCTCAGAATTTGCAAAATCCTCTGTCACATTACAAATGTGTGCCCTCTGCACAGTTAAGAGGACTGGCTCACTCATCTATGTGTCACACCTGAAACAATAGGATTCTAATTTCGACCTTGCATCAATTTCAATTTACTGTGGTTGCACAGACTCCAGTGGAGTTATTTCAGAAGTACCCATATGCAGCTGAACCAATGCACGCAGCTCTCGAATATCACTGCAGGAGCTCATCTTCATTATCCTCCACATTTCTTCTCTACTCTCTCATTGTACTCAAGAGTTGCCTCTTTTTCTTTTATATTTTAAGCTCTCTGGAACAGACTGCTTATTTATACTTTTCCAGTCATTGTTTCTGGATATTTCTGTAAAGTGAATCTGAAATAATAATAGCATTCAGAGAGTGTCTAGACAAGTCAGAAGCAATTACTGAGCCAAGGCCCTTGCATGGACATGCATTGCCTACCAATTGCATAAAAATCATGACTTCTCACTGGAAACTATCTTTGTTATTTTTTGGTCATGTGAGAGTTTTGTTGTCAGTCAAAAGCTGATGGCAATCTAATCCATAGGATAATTTTGCAATTTCCTCTCATGTCCATAACATAGCCAGGCAGTCCATCTCAATCAGAGCATAACAAAATGCAGTATCCCTTCAATGTCCTCAATCTTTGTTCAGTTTTCTTTGGTTGACCATCAATCCACACTTACTGCTCTCTTCACTTCTGAGTGTACTCACTAGCAATAGAGAAGGAAACAATGGCATGCCTTCCAGGTCATCCAAACTGATGGATGCTTACTTTCTATATTTTGCTGCAATACCAAGTGCTTTCATTTTTCAGAATTTGTTTCAGAAAAACAGGTCGTCTTTCAGAGATCTCTGCGCAGACTAAAGAAAAAAACCAATCAAAATTCTATTTTGTAGTGGGATTCAAGGTTTTGTGCATTTGTTCTCATTTTGTATCCAACAAGCCTGAGACACTCAATGATGTTTTCAGCTTTCCCATCATCCAGCCAGAACCCAGAGATGAAAATCCCCACCAGGAATAGGTAATAAAAATGTTCAAGGTGCTTTAAGGCACAACTAGAAAACAAGCTTTCCAAATGTTCATTTGTATGTGGAAAAATTGAATTTTGAATGCTAATTGGCAGCATCTACTGGGGTGTAATTCTGCTGGGGTGAGTGTCTGAAACTGAATTTTTGAAACTCTTCAACTTTCAAGAAGACTTGGTAGATGCAGCTGATGTGGCTAGTTGCAAATTTTGATGATACTCAGACTGAACAAAGTGACATATCCTGAATCCTACAGCTAATAAGAAAACATGAGGCAGAATCACCAATTAGAAGGATAATCATGTGTTGTTCTTCCACAAATAAGGTATTTAGTCTGGTAGAATGGGAGACCTGGGGACCAAGGAAGAAGAGATGGTGCCAAAAAGAAGTGGTCTCGGGAAAGAGAAGGGAACTGGAAAGCAGAAGATCATAATCCTGGCAGAAGAAAAGGACCTGGAGGTGGTGAGCCTGGATCCTGGAGATGAGAGTTGTGTGGAAATGAATGCAGGGATGCCTGGGGACCTTGGCCCGTGATGCCAAAGTCTGGTACCTGAGAAGAGTGGAACACTCACCTTTTTGCATGAGAGCCTGCAGCAGCAGTGACCTCAGTGCGGGGAGGGGAAGTCAGGACGTGAGGTAGCACAGCCCTGTGAGGAGAGGGCGAGTCCATCACTGGCTGAGTGAGAGAATGTGTGGAACAACCAGCATAGTAAAGGCTTTCGTCTTGCCAGTCCTTAAACAAACTCCAACTTCCAGGTCCACCACAGATTGTGGTTCAGTCTGCCTCACCTGTGACAGCTCTCCACTGGGCTGCTCTTATTTGCTTTCATCTACTTTCTGCCTTTCTTCCTACCTGTTGGCTAAGTTATGTGTGAAAACCCTCAATTTGAAGAGTCTCCATCTCCTGCAAAGTGTTTGTCAAAAAAAAATCCTATTTAGATGAGGCAGTGAACTGTTATAGGAATTCTTTCATTTCCAAAATGAATTCAGAAATTTGTGCTATCTTACTAGCTGCTGCCTTCTCTCTATTTGGATCTGTTACTTGCTAATTGTTTCCTAGGAGCCCTGAATGACTGTAACAAAGGCAGCACTTATTTTTCCTGAGTTTTAGGCCCACACACTTAATTGTTTCACTATAATAGACTTAATATGTTCTTCTTCAAAAAAGGTCAAACAACACCACCTTTAAGCAATCACCTTTCAGGTGCTGCAGTTGCTATTATTTTCTTCTTTAGGAATTGAAATGTGTGAATAACGCCAAGAGGAAAGAGTCTATTCAAATTGTTAAATAAAATTAGCTAACTTGACACTTCATAAATGTAGAGAAATTCTGGGGGGAAAAGAAAGACCACAAGCAAACAAAACAGCAGCTTTTTTATCTGGAAAAAATTTTTCTCAGTACAAGCAAGACGTGTCAGGAGTTACACAAATTTTTGTTAAAAAAACCAAAATCTAAATTAATCTAAATAACATAAACCTGATTTAACTGTACTATTTCTTTGCAAGTGAACATTTTCTCTGAGCTATCCAACTGTCTGTCAATCCCAGCCTTTCAAAATTTTGATTGGCAAAACACATACCATGCTTGCTGAAATTAAAAAAAAAAACAAAACAACAAACTTTTCCGTATTTGAAATGTTGTGTATCCTGATCTGTGACAATATGAAATGTTGTGAGATTTAATATTTTTGTAAATTGCATATGCAACTCTTCTGCCAATTGTTACTTAATTAACCTCTTCCAGCGGTCATTAAGGCTAAACAAAGAATTTTAAAGAACGGAAATTTCAGCAGAAATTTGGCTTCTGTCATCTCAAACTGTTTGCAAATTTTACTTTAGTTTCACCTGGTCCTTTCAAGTGAAAGTCATATGTTTGGATTTGGTTTGGCAAAAGTAACAATTGGTGATATTTCCCACTATTCTCCAACAGTTCAGCAGTTCAAGCACTCTCAGAGGAAGACTCTCCTGATTTGCATCCATGGTTTGTAGAGCCCTGGGAAGGATTTTAGCAAAGTTTTTGTTTCTCATTCCTCTCAGTCAAATGTATGGCCTACTCAGAGGCTTCAGAACCAGGTCTGTGCTCAGTCCCACATGTTGAAACCTTACCATTTTTCATATTGAAAATGTAAATTGTCAGAAGTTTCTAAATCAGTAGCTGGACTGATTGCCTTTCCCACCACCCATGCAAAGCAGGATTATCTGCTAAGGACTCCTAAGGTACCCAGGAAGGGTGAATGTTCTTCAAGAAGGAAATCCTGAAGAAGCAGGAGCAGCTGTACTCATGTGCTGAAAGATGAAGCACTGGTGAAGAAACCAGCCTCTCTGAACAAAAAGATTTGACTGGATCTCAGAGGAAAAAAGGAGAGTTATGATCTTTGAAAGGAGGGGAAGGCTACTTAGGGCACTGGGAGGTTAGGCAGGGCAAAAAAAAGAGAAAGACCAAAGACCAACTTGAACTTAATCTGGTTACTGCTGCAAAAGACAAACCGTTTTTATAAATGCATTAGCAATAAAAGGAGGGCTAAGGAGATTCTCAATGCTTTGTTGGATTCATGGAGAAACAGAGTGACAAAGGATAATGAAAAGGCAAAGATACTTAGTGCCTTCATTGCTTCAGTCTTTAACAGCAAGACCAGTTGTTCCTTGGGTAGTCAGGCCCCTGGGTTGGAAGATGGGATGTGGAGCAGGATGAAGCCCCAAAAATCCAAAAGGAAATGATCAGCAACCTGCTACACCGCTTAGACATCCACAAGTCTGTGGAGTGGGATGGCATTCACCCTGAGGTTCTGAGGGAGCTGGCAGAAGTGTTCACTGAGACACTTTGAATCACTTACCAGCAGTCCTGGTTGAATCCTTGTAATAGATATCCTTAGTTTAATTATTTTCTAGAAAACTTTTGCAGAGTTAGGTTTTCCTCTAAAACTGTTTATATTAACTGACCTTGATTTTTCAGACCCAGTTAGATTACATTTATCATCACTTCCTATATTAATCTTACATTTGGCTGTTAAAGTCACTGTAAGAAACTCACCTTCAAGGACACACTAGGAAATGATTCAAGGAGATGCACAAACATTTCCTTGTCTTCTAACTTCTCTCACTTTCATTACACAAAATACGCCAGCAGAAACTTATTTCTTCCTTCTCTTCCAGCACCATTTCTTCAAGTTTTCATTTCTCTGACTTGTTGAATCTACCTAAGACTTGGCCTTTTTTTATTTTGAGTGTTTTCTTGCTCTCCAAAGCTTTTGTCCTCTGAAGAGCTGAAGTACTCTCATTAACTTCTCTAGTCCTTATAGCTGCTTTAACTATGTACATTCTTTACAGATGTCTGCACACCTCAAAAAATGAAAGCTATTTTTGGAGAGGGTCTTTATTCAACATTCTACAAAGACCCTAGGCTGTCTTGCAAATATTTAAATGTATTAATTTATTGTTAAATTAATTAACTGTTAAATCCAGTTAAATTGATTAATTGTTAAAGCCTGTTAAATCTTCAAATGTTCTTGTAAACATTTTTCTTTTTTGCCATACAATTAAAATATTCTTTTAAGAAATATTTTTTTATCATAAAATATAAAAAAATAAGACAATACCATTTAAATTTAATAATAGTTTACTTACATTTGACTTTGTAATGAGAAGACATGATAAATGCTATCAAACAGGAAAAAATACTCCCACCAACCATCTTTCTTTACTCCTAACCCGGACTGATGGCCCAGCCCAGATATATTCCGTGTCTTCCAAGACAGAACTCTTCTCATGATTAATTTGAAAGCACTGATCCTATAAAAAAAAAAAGGTATGGTTTCACTTCCACACCTAAAGCCTTTCAGGGTCCACAGGGTCTTGTTCATGCATTCACCTGCTACAACAATAAAACTCAAGCTGTGCATTGTATGCTGAGTTTATGCAGAGCTTGCTTCTGTGATAGGAAAATCTCGATGGATTACTAATGTAGGGAGTTTGTATGAGAATCTATGAAGCAGTGTTTTGTAAAAGAAAACAGTAGCTACTAAAATGAAGAATTCAAGGACTAAATGTTAAAAGTACATAATGGTTGGTATTTTACCAGAGAAAATAATCTCAAAAAAATTATATGAAGTTGCACAACTTAGAGGGGGTTTCAAAATTTAGCTGCCCCTCAAACGCTCTCCCTGCTTAGATAAGTCGTTAGGAATTCTGAGTGGTTTTAAATATTAGAAAGGTTTTATTGTCTGTGCCAAATAAAGGAAATAAGGAATCCACTGTAATACAACAAGAAGGCAGGTCTCACTTGGTTTGAGAAGTAAATCAGAACCTGAAGAAAATAGAGAAATTTGTAAAGAGTCTGGCTAATAAATCACAGATTCAAAGAAAATTTTTAGTTGCAAGGGATCCACAAGGATCATCGAGTCCAACCCTTAAGTGAATTGCCTTCATGGGGATCTAACCCATGACTCTGGTATTTGTATCATGCTCTAACCAACTGAGCTAGAAAACCCAAGTCTATTTAATTTTTAAGTAAAAATAATTTTTTATTTTTAAAGTTTATAATTTTCAAAATACCTAGAACAAAATGGACCTTTCATCCTGAAATCATAACAAATTTTTGCACCAGCTCCATTGAAATGGTTCTCCCTCTTCTTTGTACAGGTGGAGTGATGATAACAGAGGAAGGCTTGTGGAATTTTCTTCCTTGCTTTTATCTATTTAGCAAGTTCTCAGTCTACAACCTAAGCAACTTTTGAGAACATATTGTTCTGTCCTTGCTTGCTAAGTCCTCAGTTATGATGATATCAAAGCCAGCATTCAAAATTATGGTAGACAGATCTGGAGTATATTAGATTGATATTTTTTATAGCTGCACTTCCTCTTTTTCATTGTTTTTACTTCTCTTCTTCAGTAACTTATTATGTAGCCTCAACACACAGGGCGGTGCTCTAATAGAGCCAGTGGAAAATATTACAGTGATAAAAAGCTTGCCAGAAAACCCAGCCAACTACACGCACACCTTGCCAACAGGAATTTTATGCCTCCTTCAAGGCTTCCTGGTATCACAATATTCTGATCTGGTCCAAAGGGTCCCCAGGGCAATTTCACATGTGATGAATTTTGAATGTCCACTGAAGTGAACCCGTCGCTTTCTGTGCTACTAAGGCAAAAGCCAGAGTCAGTAACTATAGCTGTCTGCCAAGGACACCAAAGAAATCTTTTAAACATTTACAGGAACAAAGATTTGGGTAAATTAAAAATAAATTTATTTTAGAAATAACATCAAGTCATATGCAATGCAATTACTAGCTGTATATCAAAGAGGTGAATTAAAATTCAATTAAGGAATCAAATTAACATTTTAGAAAATTACAAGGGGTTAGGATTTCTGTTAAAAGTCATTACAGATTGTTAGCAATTAATTTATGTCATTTAGTATTGACATGTAATTAAGTTCAAAAAGTAACTTTTATTTCCAGTGGAAGAGCTTTCCTGATTAGGTTATGAAACTTAATCAGGTAGAGGAGCCACTAAGGCATTCCTTCCCTCTCTTAACAAGCAGCAATCTGTATTGTCTGAGCTTAACAGACAATGGTTTAAATCTACATAGTTTTAAACCAATTATGGGTCTTGTCCTTTATTTATGAAAGCATGTTTTTGGTTGTATAATTTCTCCTAAGAAAATTTCTATCAAACTAAATTACAGGTTGGAAATAGATGCATGAAACAGAATAGGTAGACACAAGTTCTGAAACATATACCAAGCAATTTGTATTTACATTGAAATAACAGGCTAAGCTAAACATTAAACTTAAACATTCTATTAATTTTTTAGTTCTAGTCAATTTTTATATTTTGAACTGGAGAAAATGTGTTGTTTACTAGTATATTCGTATCATCTTATATTTTCCTACTTCCAAATTACTCTTTCTAAAAACTGTTGCCAAAATCAATTGTAATTATGGCAGAAAAGACCCTGAGGTTCTGCAGGTTAACAAGGCAGCCATGAGAGAGCAATCTACCCTCCTGGCAAAGCCCCCTCCCCTCTGTTCAGTACTAGTGAGGCACTGACTGGATGCTGGGTCCATTTCTGGGCTCCCCAGTACAAAAGACAGGGACATACTGGAGTGAGTGAGCCCAGCACTGGGCCAGAAGGATGTTTGAGACTGTAACACCTCTCATATGGGGAGAGGTTAAGAGATGGGACTGTTTAGCACAGAGAAGGGAAAGTTTAGGGGGATCTTATCCAATGCAAGATGATGGGTGTATAGAAGAGAGAGCCAAACTTTCCTCAGTAGCGACCAGTGAAAGATAATCATAAAATTAATAATAACATCATAGAATCATAGAACAGTTTGCATTGGAAGGTCCCTTGAAAGGGATCGATGGAGGGTGATCTATTCTAACACTCCTGCAATGAACAAGAACATCTCCAATTAGATCAGGTTCCTCAGGGTCCTGTCCAACCTGACCTTGAGTGGGTCGTGTCCAACCTGATCTTGAGTGTTTACAGGCATAGGGCATCTACAACTTCTCTCGAAAACCTGTTCCATTATTTTACCAGCCTCTCAGTAAACTTTTTTCCTTATATCTAATCTGAACATCTCCAGATCTCTCAGCCTTTCTACATAGGAGGGGTGTTCCATCCCTTTGATCAATTTTGTGCTTTTTCTCTGGACCCATTCCAACAGATCCATGTCTTTCCTGTGCTGGGCACCCCAGGTAGGGTCTCACAGAAGTGGAGTAGTGAGGGAGACTCTCCTTCCTCAACCTACTGGGCATTCTTCTTTTGCTGTAACTCAGGATACAGTTGAATTTTTGAGATGTGAGTGTACATTGCTGGCTCAAGCCCAGTTTTTCATCTAACAAGAGGCAATGGGCACAAGTCAAAAATTACATCTAAGCACAAGAAAAACTTTTTGATTGTGAGGGTGGTTGAAAAATAGAATGGGTTATCCAGGGATGCAGTGAATTCTCCAGCCTTGGAGACAGTCAAAACCCAATTGAACATGATTCTGGGCATCCTGTGTTCAGCAGGGACAGTGAGATAGATGACCTCCACAGGTCCCTTTGAACCTGTGCTACTTTGTGATTCTGCAAATAAAAGTAATTTCCAGTGTCTAAGCACAATCTGTGGAGACTACTGTGATTTTTCTATTGATTCCAAAAGGGCATGGTCATACCTAATGGATGGGTTAGTGGCCTTGTAATACGGTGAGCTTGTTAATGTAGTGAATTCAAAGTTACAGAGCAACACTGGTGTGCTTAATTATTTTGTTGCCTTAAAGGTCAATACAAAAATGGTCTGGAATAGTGAGAAAAACATACTTCAGATTGTAAATGATAAGTATGAGCTAACAGCCATGGAGCTGACCTGTCCGAACAAATGGAAAGATAATTATTTCTCAGAAGTTCCGTGTGTGAATTCACCTTGATACAAAATGAATGACAAATGCCTGAATTTACAGGAAACAGAACATGAGATTCATGATATTGAGTTCTTGCAACTGACTATTCTAATATCTATTGCTCAGTTAAGGAAGTCTCTCCCTTAAAGGAAAAATTTTCTTCTTTCTAAGACATTTTTCTTCTCTAAAGCAAGAGGAGCTTTCAGCCTGAAAACTACCCACAAAGGCTATGACTGCTAAGATGCATTTGTTTTACTTGCTTCAAACTTACATTGCATGAAAATGAGATGCCTAAATGCAGAGGTTTAACATGTTTCATATTTTTTTTCAGCAAAGGATTCAGAGTCCAGAAGAACGTGAGCATCTTACAGAATGCAGCACTGACAAGTACTGCCTTTTTATTCTTTACCCATTGCATTATCCTGTAAAATCTCTTTATTTTTTCCTATCCCCTGTCTCTCTCACCCACCTCAAAAATCTTGATCAAGGTCAGACTGATATGAGTGGATTAAGGCTTAGCATTAAATCAGAGTCAGCAGTCTCTCTTGGGATGCAATATGCTTACATTTAATTTACCATACAATCCTAAATAAGACTTTTTAACAGCAGTCCATCTCCCTAGCTTCTAAACACCTGACATTTCTGAATTTCTCTTTTTTTTTTTTTTTTTTGCCACATCATTTGACAATTTTATTTTTTTTTTCTTAAGAGAGGATTTATTTGCTCAGCCAGAAATTTAGGGGCTGAGTGGAATATATGCAAGTAGGTACATTTAAAGTATTTACTCTTAGTATCTCTACTACTAGTCACAGCAAGACAGCAAGTTTTGAAGATTTTGAAGCTAACCCACCTGCGAATAATACTGTAAGAAAGTTAATAGTACATTTTTGCAAGATGTCTGTCCTAGATTATCAACAAAGTAAACCTTCAGACCACAATACTTTTTTGAGTGTTTTCTTGCTCTCCAAAGCTTTTGTCCTCTGAAGAGCTGAAGTACTCTCATTAACTTCTCTAGTCCTTATATATATATATCAGTAACTCTGAGCAAAAAGATTGCAACTCATAGAATCACAGAATCATTTAGGTCAGAAAAGACTTTTGAGATCATCGAGCCCAACCTACGACCTAACACCACCTTGTCAACCAGACCATGGCACTAAGCACCACACTCAGTCATTTCTTGAACACCTCCAGGGACAGTGACTCCAGCACCTCCCTGGGCAGTTCCCAATCACCCTTTCTGTGAACAGCTTCTCTCTAAACCTCCCCTGTCACAGCTTGAGACTATGTCGCCTCATCCTCTTGCTGGTTGCCTGGGAGAAGAGTCCGATTCCCACCTGGTTACAATCCTCCTTTCAGGCAGTTGTAGGGAGCAATAAGGTCTCCCCTGAAGTTCCTCCTCTCCAGGCTAAACAACCCCAGCTCCCCCAGCTGCTCCTAATATGACTTACTCTCCTGACCCTTCACCAGCCCTCCTGCTCTTCTTTGGACATGCTCCAGCATCCTTCTCAACATCTTTCCTAAACTGGGGGGCCCAGAACTGGACACAGGACTGAAGGTGCAGCCTAAACAGTGCCAAGTACAGGGGAAGAATCACTTCCCCGGTCCTGGCCACACCATTCCCAATACAGGCCAGGATGCAACTGGCCTTCTTGGCCACCCACCTTCTTGGCACACAGCTGGCTCATGTTCAGTAGGCCATCAATCAGTACCCCCAGGTCCCTTTCCTCCTGGCTGCTGTCCAGCCATTCTCTCCCCAGCCTGGAGTGCTGCATGGGGCTGTTTTGGCCAAAGTGCAGAATCTGGCGCTTGGTCTTGTTAAACCTCATATTGTTGGATTCAGCCCATTGATCCAGCCTGGGAGAATTTAAAATTTTTTTAAAAATGATCATTTTAGTTTTTACCATGAGTAGTTAGTGAAAACTCTTTGGCTCATTTATAAAGTTAAGGTCCAACCTGGTAACAGTTTGCCCATATTATCACATATTTTTGCAAATTAAAATGTTTATGCTAAGGGGGAAAACAAAACATAACATAAGCTATCATGAAAGAAGATAAATTGAGAAAAATAGAGACTAAAAATAAATTATCATCAGCAATACAGATATTACCATTTAGAACACTTTAGTAATATTGCAGAGTGTATATTGCCTGATATCTTTGTTAAAATCTAAATATTTTGCTCACGCAAATATTATAAGTTCCAGTAAGTACTGTATACCAAGTTTCATGAAAAATGTATGCAAGATGATGGCAAGATTCTCTGGCCTTCACATGCCACTCTAACTTGATTTGGTTTTGGCAATCTTCTCTGATCATGCAGTGAGATCCAAAATAGTACTTTGGCATCAGTAGCGCAATCCAGAAGAAATTTAAGGACTTTTTGTTACAACACTCAAAAAAACCTGCATAGGTGATCAAGAGGCCAAAACTGCATAAGTTTTCAAAAAAATTACTTGCTTTTATATGTACCACAGGCACTTACACCACTGCTAAGCATGTAGGTATCTTTGCCCCCAATGTTGATTCAGCAGGTAGTCTCAAGGCAAAATTAACATGTGATGATCCATTAAGTACATCACATTACTGTTACTTAAACTTAAGAAAAGGCACTAGAAGAATGGTGCTAGTGACCTTGTAGGCAATATCTTCATTATAAGATCCACTTAGCTATTCAATAAGTTATAACATTTGTACGTGTGGACTTTCAAATTGAAAGCTTCTAATAGCTCTTATTTATGCTCCTCTCTGAGGATTTTGAGTGACAAAAATAAGGAATCAAAACAGTAGGACTAAAATATATTCATATCAGAATCAATTAGAGTGCTGCTTTTCCTGCTCCCTGACTTCATCACACTGGGCTCAGAGTTCTCACATCAAAACAACGATCAGTAAGAGTGGCTGACACTGGGAAAGAAGGAGAGCACAAGAAATATGAGCCTTGACTGATTAGACCCTTGACATCAGTCACTGAACTCAGAATGCAGAAATTAAAACTGCACCTACAGAATATCCAAACGCCATAGTCTCCAGGACTATGCACTGTCTAGACTTTTTATGGATCAGTTGCAGCTAGTGGCTAATGGTTAAAAAATCTGAAGAGAGGGGAGAACAAATGAAAGAACAAGATATTAGATTGTAAAAGAGGAACTCCCTAGATATAATCTCTGCTCTTTCTTTCCTCTCTACACTTTTGATTGCTCCATCTCACAAGCAAGCTGTCCAGAAAAAACACTTTTTTATATCCAAGATTCAAAATTCTAGCTGTAAGACACAGTCACAGTTAGCTACAAATGATGTAGTGCCACTGGTTCTTAGCTTCAGGTACGTATATATTTGTATGTCTACAGATCAACTTATGAAACAAACATCAAATCCCAGAACCAGCAGTACTTCTGTGATGTTTCATCATCAAATCATCAATGATGATCATCTACATCAAATTGATGTAGCCAATTTACTGACATGTATTTAGCAATGGAAGGAAAGATCAAAGTAATTTATTTTTCGAGTAATACAGTAAATTTTGTTTGTCTATGCTGTTTCTGGAGAGAAGCTATCATAATATATAGTCTTAATAAAAATTTTCTATGCCAATTCTCTCTTTTCTTTATTGATGAAAATCTGAAGTTTCAATCTGTGTAGAATGTAACAATAACTCCCAGAGCTACTACTTTTTATTTTGACTTGATGTATATAAAATGTCAGAAATTATATCTTTACACACTTATTCAAATCAATATTGTCCTTGACAAGATATAACAAAGATCAAATGACACATAGTTGAACATCTTATAGAGAAAAATAGATACTAGTAATTACAGGTATCCAAACCACTTTATCTTGCTACAACTAGGACTAACTGCATAAAGGAAAGTCAGAAGTCTCTCGTTAAATAAGTGCCACTCCAGTTTCCCTCTTCCTCATTTATTTATCTTATAGCTCCATTCACTGCTTTCTGTCCACCCTGCAGATACAGAACCATAGTGATTTCTTTCCAGCCTTTCCTCTAATGGCCTCAAGAGTAATCTTCAATCTGAATATTCAAACAAGATAAGAAAATATTATGCATTTGCCCTTCTTCAGGTCAACACAGTACAAGTAATGTAAGCATCACACACAGGCCAGCTGGACCTTACACTTGAAGAACACGCCCATTTCTCACACACAGAAAAACGAGCATGAATGAGTCCAATATTGATTTCAGCATTTTGTCACCTATAGTTGAAATAAATCCCTTTGCTATGTAGCACGTAGGCACCCAGGTCACAAAAGTGGTCAGCAAACACCCTGACTGACACAGTGAGGTTTTATGAGAAGTCTTGGTGCCACCAACTAGCTCCCTAAGCCTTGGGCGTTCCATGACGGAGATGCCTCCATCCCGGTGAAGCAGGACGGGCAACACTTCTCATATGTCTCAATCCTTTTGGGTTCCCAGCCTCTGAGGTAATTATGTTTTAAGCCCTCAAGAGTCCTCCCAGATATGCTTGGAGGAGTTCTCACTCTTTTTCACAAAAACAAACCTTTGCAGCACACTAACTTTCAGGAAAATAACACTCGCACTCACATCCCCTTGTAAGAGTACGGGATAAGGTTGCAAAGTCCATCACAGGATTCAAATGCTTATTTCCCACTGCCCAAGCCTAGACTGTGTCCTGTGACTCATTATACTAGCTTTCTGATTAACAAAGCTTGGGGCACAGGATATTTTCTTTGAGGACAAATGCCTGGTTTTCCTCTCAGTGAAGGTATTTGGAAGCAGTGAGGTTGATTCAGACTGTTTGCCAGACCTAAAGCTGGGAAATATTTTGGGGTTTTATGATTTAGACACAGAATTTTGATGACTTGGACGTCCATTCTTTATCAACTTTCATTTCTACAGTATTCCTGTAAAATATATTTCTCTTCCCACAGAACAGGATACATATGCTCTTTTTGTTTTGTGCTGAGATTCAAAGTTTAAAATTGAAAGTCACAAAGATGTCATAAACTGAGGATGCTCAGTTAGAGAAGACCTAAGACTGACTTAATAAAGTAATTAGACTTTTAGATGACTTTATACATGTAAAAGAAAGTTCCCAATAACAGAAACAGCTGGTCAGAACTACTAGATGTCAGCAGGTATGGATTGCTGGGTAACCAAAAGATGAAGAATTTAATATTAGCAATCTTCTTTGGAAACTTTAGGTAACAGGCCTACCAGTACCTAAAAATAACATGGAAGCAACAAGAACAGAATCCTTAACAATCTAATGTTTTGCCCATTAAAAAAAAATCCTTTTTCTTTATTCTGTTCTCTTATGGGGTCTGGGTCATCCTTCAGAGAATAGAAAATTTGGCAGAAAATACAGTCTTAGAGTGAAGAGAGTAGGAAGGGATTAAGAGAGAGGATCATAAGAGGAGATTCAACAGAATGCACCTTCACAGAATATTAGTGTATAATACATCACATGAAAGTAAAGCAGCCTTGGAGTATAAGCATTTCAACCCTTGATTTCAAATAGCTGTCTGCTTTTGAAATTCTCCTATATGGGGAAGAAAAACTTAAATATATTTGGCAAGATTATATGAAATACCTTTTCTGGTTTTCTTTTTCTTTTTTTCCTGATAGAAATAATAATAATAATAATAATAATAGTAGTAGTAGTAGTAGTAGTAGTAGTAATAATAGTAATAATAGTTTTATCCAAAACTCTTCTGATTATTTCCTGGAAAAATATGGGAAATAGCATTGCCAAGTCCATATTCAAAGTTTTACTTGTCCACTCCTTTTTAGTGTCTGCAGCAAATTATGTAGAACCTGGAGTCATCAAGCTTTTAACCATAATCTTTGGTTCATCTCCACAACAGGTTCTGTACTATACAAGGATTTATATGGATAATACAGCAAATGATTAAATAATCACAGGCAGTATTGCAATACAAATACAAAAAGACACAGATGGGGTTAATAATAATCACAGAATCTCAGCCTGGTGCTAAGGTCTCAATTGTTAGTACATTCAAGAGTGGCATACATATCTTCTCAGACAGCAGTATCTTAGCACTCTGGCCATTTCAAAGATGGAAAGGTCATGACAAAGAAGTATGCATTTATGAATATTTGTCATCAGGATTTTTAAAACCCACCCTTGCAAATGAATCCCTTAGAACCAACTAGATCACATTTGGTCAGTCTCTTGATCTGTGCATAGGTACAAGAATATATAAAAAACTGACTTGATTCACAGCTATGCAATTTGCCCAAAATATATTTTTTCATAACAGTAGCAACTATATTTTTCTGGTCTTTCTACCAAAACCAACTCAAGCAGGCTGAAGACAGGTAAACCTTTGGTTAAAAATTTGTATGTCTATGGAACTACTACTAAGATGGCACCTTGTCTTAAGGCTGCACAGTGGTGTGATGCTATGCCAAAGATGTAAGAGCTTTCATCAATGTAGCTTTGCAGATAAAATGCAGCATAAAAAGAATAACCTGTTTTTAACAGGAACTGGCCTGAGATATGTTATAGTATTTTATGTGATAGATTAGTAGAGTTTCAATTTAGTTACCCATTCCACCCTAGAAACAGGAACATCAAAACCTGATGCAAAACATTATTATCCAAATCTAGCCCCACATATGGATATCCTCAATTAAAACTACATGAACTACTCTATGGAAATCTAAAAACATCCCAAGAGCCAGTTCATTGAATTACCAGTTGCATAATAGTTACCATTGCTAATGCCCTCCCTTCTGCTTTCCCCTGCTGCTTTAAAGTGCATAAACAGCCCCTGCCATCTGTGCTGACTTTCTGCAGGGCAATATCACATTTCCTGACTGTTGCAGCACTCAGCAGCAAGGGCAGGGCCACCCCCCCTCACACAGTGGATGCTTTCTCTTGCAAGACATCATGTCTCTCCCACCCAACCTACCCCTTCCTACAAACCTCGAGATACAGGCCAAAAGTGGGCTTCACAAGCCCTCACCAATGCCTTCTTGTCCTGCCTGGCTGGAGAAGCCTTTCCATACCTTGGACCAGACCTTCTATGTATCTCTGCTGTATGGAAATCAACACAGCTGTATGGTCTGTTTCCTCAATACCTGCCTCTGAACAATCAGATTAACACAAGGTAAATCTTTTGCATACATAAGAGTTGGATGTGACCAGCCCAAAACAGAGATGATCCAAAATACATTTCCTCACAGAAGTTAGCTGTAGGACCTTGGTGAGCCTGCCCACATTGCAATGCTTATAGCAGCAACTCACTTTTTTTTACATGTTGCCCAGAGAAAGAGGAACAACACTCACAGAATAATATACCTTTAATTTAAGAAGCCTAGTAAAGATATGTTTTGCAGAAAAATTTTTTAGTTCTATTCTGTCCCAGATGGATCTGTTAATGAAAGCTTGTGACATGTTGTGCAAAATGTACTTTGAGCTTTTCACAACATTTAAGAAATGCAGTGTATTCCAAATATCTAAGGTTAACACTACATATATCTTTTTGACCTGACATATTCATCTACTCTTTAAAGTGGAGAGTGACAAATTACTTAGATTGTGTGTATATATAGATGTATATGTAGACAGACGTACATCACAGATTTTAAGAAGTGTTGTTTGAAACAGGACAGAGCAACTCTGCAAAAAACAATTACTGTTAGTACATTTGTACAAGAAAGGTTAAGAAGAAAAATTAAAGTTAGCAGTGATTTTGTTTGTGTATTTTATGTTTTCGGTTATAACTCACATGATTCAAAAATTACCAGATTGTGACTGCAGCCTGTAGACACAGCATCCTATTCCACTGAAAGCTGCTTCGTCAGGCACTTTCTAAGCCCCTTCAGAAAATTTTCTTTCTAGAAATGTCTTGCAAGGACAAAATGCAAGTTGGAAGAAGAGCAAGCTGCCCTCTTGTACCACTAAAATAATTTGCAGCAGTATAGCAGAGTGTCAGTTGGAAAAACAAATACAAGTCTTAAACACATGAAAACGCAATAAACACAATTGAGGCTCACATACACCAATAAATATATCATTTAGAATTACATAAACAGCGTCATCAGTCCAGTCTGGATTATGGTGCTAATAATATTGATAACTTGACCCAGACTTCTTTACTGAAAAGTGCTACTCAGAATCTCTGGAGATGTCTGACAAATGTTTTATGCACATGTTGATGTGTCAGCTCCTGCCTCTCTCACACCTTGCTATGTAAATAAAACATTTATCAAGTTCACAGAGGGGGTGGAATACCATTTATTTGCTAAGAAATTGTGTGCTTATTGAACATTTGCCTGGTGGGTATTGTACATCTTGCAGAACAGAATTATCTTTCTGGACCTGCAAGCCAGCTGTGATTGCAAATATTTTGCTTTTTCATGCATGTTGCTTTCCAAGGGTCAGACCCGTTCACACTAAGACTGTTTTACAATATTCAGGTAAAGTGGTGGAACAACTTAATGGCTGGAGGTGGTAATACTGCACCCTTTATTACTGTCACTGTAATGACAGTTTTGTACAAGTGAGAAAAGCTGACTAACACTATTAGAGGCATCAGTGAATGGACAGAAAACTGTCCGTTCCTTCTAAAAACACATACCATAAAATCTCTGGGAATTTTGCAATTTGGATATCCCATGCTGTGTTAGGTCCAGTTCTCACCCTCTAAAACCAAACTAGATTTTTAAGAACTGTGTCATGGGTGGGATATTGCAATCACAATCAGAATAAGTAGATTTCACAGAATAATTTTTCTTTGCATCAACTATTCAGCCAGTGCTGAATTCAGATGGAGCATTACATGGGTGAATGGAATTTTTCTAGACCTTGGTAAAACATCTAGCTGAAATATCAGAAGACATCTGCAAGAAAAGTGGAGTTGCTCAGCAATTCACAGGGTAGTATCAGCGTCATAGATGTCTGCCTTATTTGCTTTATGTGAATGACCATTCACATAAATGATTTGAACTTTTACTAATCTACTTTTACTAATCTCCATCCATCAAACGCAGTCATTTGTTGAGCCCACATAAAAATGAAAGTTTGTATGGTTTTTTTTAAGAAGAAAAAATTAATCCCCATAAATAATAAAAGACTGAACAGCAAATTGTGGTATTATTTGTGGCAAATAAGTCCATAACAGGGGCTAGGTTATGACTACAAGTGGGTCAAAAAAAGCCAACCCAGAGTTAAATCAAGACCTGGTTAAAAGAGTTCGCCACCCCAAAGAAATTGCCCAATCCTGAGTAGATGCAGAGTGTGAACTATGGGCAAAGTACATGCACATTTCAGAGAAACCAAAATACTAGGACAGGAGGAAATACTGTTTCTCATTTAGAAACAGAAGAGAGACAAGCATTACTTTATATAATGTGCAACAATCTGCAAAGTATGCACAACATGGGTAAAATGACAACATATTTAGCCAAACAGATTTCTTTAAAGACTTCATAGCTGCTGTTGCAACTGAGAGGAGCAACCCCTCAGTCTTCTACTGCTCAACAATACTCAGCCCAAAACACAGAGTGAACACCACCGTGTATTCACTGTTTTACAGGCATATGCGCAAAGAGAAAAAAAACAAACCAAAAAACCAAAAAAACCAACAGAAAATATTTAGTTACTTGATAAACCTGGACATTTATGATTGTAGCCTTATCCCTGTAGGGGAGTGTGTCAACTGAATGTGTGAAAGCAAAATAATAAATGGGAAATGACAACATTTATAATAGAACCACTGAGAAATGTGTCTATTATAGGGATGAAAGCTCATAAAGCCATTGCTCTCCCTCAAGAAAAAAGCAGTCACTGAAAGGCTGAAGCTTAAAATAGATAAGGAAGAATCTGAGACTGTTTTCTTCCTAATGGTGAAGGAATAATCAGAAAACCATAAAAAGAGAGCTGAAAGATCATCACCATAGTTTATATACAAATAATTTTCTGTACCCTGAAATAAAGGTTAAAGGAAGAGCTCATTACATGGGTAATTGTTATTTAAGTAGAACAGCTTGTAAAGCAGGCATCTTCATTTTACTTGCAACTGGAGGTAAAAATCTTTCCTTTTGCATCTCCTGGGAAAAATTTAACATAAATGTGTAAAAAAATTTTTCACTCCGTGTCATGTGAGAAATCAAACAGATTTCTCAAGTAATGATGCCTCAGCTAGATCCAGACAAGGGTTCAAGACCAGGAAACAGTTTAAACGACTTCCACTTCTGCCTTTTGTTCTGTATTTCACATATCTCACTGAAAGACAGGACACATTTATGATGCCAAGGGACTGTAGCTCTCAGTCTGCAATGCCAGTTTCTTTGAGATTCATAAGGGCAACTAGCAGAATGAAAAACCGTTCACAGTGGCCCTCTTTTCCTGAGGAAATGAACCCTTGGCTGGATTAAATTCACAGGACCCAGCAGAAATTCAAAAGGAAACAGAAGAAGAATATTTGGGGAGGGAAAGTGCACAACAGGACAGGTTCAGAATAGTTCTAAAAATATTTTCTGGATAACAATAAATAAAATATGTATCCCATGCAATGAAAATGCCACATGAGGTTCTCTTTGTGGACAAAAAGTAAAACTCCTTGCTTGATATTAGCAGACAGGAGTACCTTGAGCACTGTCTGTCCAACCCAGCTGTTCAAAAAAACATCATAAGCAGAGACATGAAACTGAAATGGGATTGTTCAGTTTACTAAAGAATATGAGAACTAGACTAAGCTTTACGTAACAATTACACAGTCCTCAGGTATTCTAAAGAAAGACAAAAGTTGTTCAAAAATATTTAAAGGAATTAAAGCAAACCAATTTCTATCGGTGCAAAAAAGTCATTATCTCTGTTTCTCCCCAGTGTGCTGTACATTACAGCTCATAGCTTTCCTGTGTTCAACTCCTCATGCAATAACAGAGGAAGGTGTCTCATACACAATATCAAGTAAGAGAATAGATGCCATCAGAATACAAAAGCAGCAGAAAAAAAAAGCAGCTTCACTTAAAAGAAGCTTATTTGACATCAAAAGAAATTTTTTTGCGAGTTGTGAGTCTTCAGGACCAGCATTTTTATGCATGGTTAAGACCTATGAGTCAGGAGTAGGAGAAAATGAAGTTGAGAACACTAAAGTGCTCAAGGGACAGGGACCACAACGTGAGAGGGGAAGCTGACAGAGAAGAGGAAACTCTGGGAAAGTTTAATTGCTGTTTCCTACAACATAGAGGACACTAAAGAGAAGATGAAGCCAGACTCATTTCAGAGGTACACAGGAAAATGATGTACGTTAGAGCAAGGTAAACTTGATCTTGCTAAGAAAAAAACTTTCTGCTCAAGGAACATGATTGAGCCCTTGAATAGGTTTCCATTCCTGCAGATTTAAAAAATTCAGATGGACAAAGCCCTGAACAACGATATCTAAACTTTGAAACTAGCCTTTGTTTGATCAGGAAGTTGGACTAGATGACATAAAAAATCACTTACAATATATTTTTCTATGATTCTGATAGTTTTCAAATTTTTTTCAGTGACTCTATGCTTGTAAGTCGAATTTAACAAGCCAGTTGAGTATTAACATTAAATTTTGGAATGTAGGTACAACCAAGTGAAAGTGAACCCCGGTATTACAAATTATAGAACAGAATTGCAGACTAACAGTATGTTTTTTTTTATGATGCACCTGAGAAGCTCATTTCACATTCACCTCATAGTGAGAAGGTGGCAATAAAAACCAAGTATACCAATACCTGAATTATGCAACTGCAATTTCAGGAACAACTTTGGACAAATATTAGCTTTGTAAATTTTGCAGTGTTCTTTAGGTCTTAATGTTGCTGTTGCAATAAAAAGACCGTATAAAAATGAGCCACAAATTACTATCCTTATCAATCAAAAGAATACTTGGGTTTCCTCATACTTTTGAAAGATTATTCTTTTACTAACTGCTCTATCTCATAGAGCTTCCTGTATACAATGAGAGATTGATTGTGAATGTCCTCTTTATTCATGATGAAATACTCCATTATGATTGGAGGGGTGATTTCCATTACTTGCTCTTAATTTTCCATGTGAACCTGTAGATGGAATTCTTAAAGTTCAGAGGATTAAGATGCTGAGAGATGGTTGCATGTGCTTTAATATGGTTATATTCTTGTCATAGAATTTCCAAAGGCCTCTCTCTACTCCTCTGTGGAACCTATGTTGATATTAATTTTTTGTTTCTGTATACAGCACTATTAAAGTTTCTCTGTGTTCCTCAGCGTGTGTTCAAAGGCAGGCTGATAATATTCCTACAGGTTTTGGCTTGGGCATGGATTTTTTTTTGTGTCCACTGAGGACAGCAGGCTGAGTGGTGAGACTGGGAAGACTAGAGTTTTTTACAACGGTTGCAGAACTGAACTTTCCAGACAGAGAGAATTTCAGTGTGAATATTTTTCTGTGCAATCTTTTTATATATAGTCACTCTCTTTTTAGCACTACCCACCAGGAAACATCTGTGCATTATAACAGCCCCACAGAGGCTGCATGCTTCTTTTTCCCCACAGAACATAGACGTTGGTACCAGGTCTTTACTGGAAACAATTATCTGTAGCAGAACGGTGCATGGGGCTTAAGCAGTGCCTTACCCAAAGTACTTAACTTTGGCTCATATATAAAAAAAAGCTCTACTTATTTGGTGCTCATAAGCCTAACCCGCCCCTTTTGCTGCAGGGAAAGTATGTGTATAATTCTCTTTCTCTGAGAATACAAATTTCTCCATTTATGCTGGATGGCAGACAGGACAGTGTTAGCAAAGCACAGTTGATTATTAGGGCAACATGAAAACGACAAAGAAATGCCAACCTCTGCTGGCAGGACACAGATATTGGCAATGACACCAGTTCCTCTCATCCATTTCCTAGTCCCTATGGAAGAGTTGCATGTTGCAGAGGTATTCCAATAATTATGCAACTATGACATTCACCAGTGGATAAATCCCATGTATGTGACAGATTAGAGGATATGCTATATAGCTCACAATCTATATAGCCTAAGCATCAACCAACTCAAAACTGCAAGAGGGATAATCAGGGGGGTTTTGTAGAATCATAGAATTATAGAAGAGTTTGGGTTGGAAGGACCCTTTTAAGGGTCATCTAACCCAACCCTCACTGCAATGAGCAGGAACATCTTGAACTTAATCGGGTTGCTCAGAACCCAGACCAACCTGGCCTAGAATGTTTCCATAGATGGGGCTACCTCTCTGGGCACCCTGTATCAGTGTTTCACAACCCTCGTTGTAAAAAATGTCTTTCTTATATCTAGTATGAATCTATCCTCTTTTAGTTTAAAAACCATCAACTATTTCTTTGACATAATGTTAGGCCCTGCTAAAAGTTTTGTCCACCTCATTTTTACAAGTCCTCTTTAAATACTGAAACACCACAATAAGGTTTCCCCGGAGCCTTGTCTTCTCCAGGCTGAACAAGCCCAACTCTCTGAGCCTGTCTTCATAGGAGAGATGTTCCAGCCCTTTGATCATCTTTGTGGTTGTCCCCTGGAATCACTCTAACAGGTCCATCCATGTCTTTCTTGTGCTGGGAGGCCCAGAGCTGGACCAAGTACTCCAAATGGGATCTCACCAGGGCAGAGAGAGGCCAGCTGGCCACAGTTTTTTTGATGCAGCCTAGGACAGTTTTGTCTTTAAACCGAAAAAGAGTAGATTTAGATTAGATATTAGAAAGAAATTCTTTTCTGTGAGGGTGGTGAGACCCTGAAACAGGTTCCCCAGGGAAGTTGTGGATGCTCCATCCCTGGAAGTGTTCAATGCTGGGCTGGATGGGGCATGTTGAGTAGAAGGTGTTCCTGTTCATGGCGGGGGAATTGGAACCATTCTGTGATTCTGTGATATGACTCGATCTAATGTTCAAAGTTATTGCTCTGGTGCACTCCCCTTTCTCATTGTCTTATAAAACTGATGCTGTACTAGATTTTTAGAGTGGCTGACCATTTGCAATGTGTTTTTATCTTTCATGTGCATGGAAAACCACACGGTGAAAATTCTCTGTGGAAGACATATCTAAGGCTGTTTGTACTGATTCAACAGAGCATGCAGAGAAACAGCAAGCACTTTTTCATATTTGTGACTTTTCAAGGTCATAGGCCTTTTTTCTCCATCTTTAAAAAAACCTCTCCTCAATAATATAGGTACTTCAATAACTTAGGGATAAGTGAAATGCAAGTAAGGGCATGAATGAAATAAACCTCTGCTCTCACAGGTTAATTCATCTCCATGCCGTGCCCCAAGAGCATGTTTCAATATCACCCTACCAGGATAACAGACTTGTTGGACAAAGATAAATGTTAATCAAAGCCATAAACAACTATAATAATCTCACTAAAACTTATAAATGACTATTTAAATTCCAAATCTCTGAAGTAACTCAGAGTTTTAGCTTATGTGTTTATTATGGACTGAAAATGCACGATTCATAATCGCTTGGTAACTACAAGAGTGCTGAAGCACGAAGTGGCAATTAAACTTTCTTTATCAGTAGCATATGGTCATACTGGTCCAAAAAGAAAAAAGCCAAATAATGGTAGACTGAGAGAATACTGGAAAGATCCATAAGAAAGAGAGCCTCTTTCTTTAGTAACTAACTACTGATATAATCCAAAGCTTTAGTTTTAAGGGACAAAATATTTCATTGCTGTTTTCAACTTGAAACAAATATTTGCTAACACACTGGACAACCCGAATTAAAAAAATTCAATTTTCCACTGAAGTAGAACGTCTCCAAGGAACAGGTAAGCACACCCATAACACATCACAACAGTCAGCAGACAAACCTTCAGTGCATGCACACTGCTTGTCACTGCTGACAGATCCATAAGATGACCTACATAGCTGCTATATCTGCTGAAGGAAGTGCCAAGTGGAAAGAGCAACCTTGACACTGCAAAGATTGAAACTACAAAAAATTAGTTGTTAGTAAAAAAAATTGCTCTGAGTTTGGTGGGTATATTTTGCAATTTTTATCCCTTTGCCTAGTGTGAAAAGTTCCCAGACAGACTAAGGTGACAATATAATTTCTAGGTAGTAGCCAGGTATCATGCATAGTAACGCTCCATAAATTTAACAAGTTATAAATTTCTTCCTAAGAAATGCCACAATGCCCCTTCAAACCCTACCACAGCATGAGTTCTGACTGGGAGCTTGTCACAGGACCTGATGCACTCCCTCATTTTTGCATCAGTACAAAACCCCTCCAAGCCAAGAAAGATCCCTAATGGGTTTTTTTGTTTGTTTTTAGAAAAAGGTTTCTATGCAGATTGACACAGGAAGCTAAACAATTCCCTTTCCGTCCTTGGGGACTGTTTACTTTCCTATCCTAACCTGTTATTTGAAAGCTGAGCTGGAATTTGCAGAGGAAGATACACGTAGCAGAGACCCAATGGCTCTGACACGTGGAGTTCTCTGGCAGCATGGAGTTCAGAAGTGTACTTCCAACAAAAACCATGTAAAACATTTGTATGTCCCCCAGAATCCCCAGAAGGATTACTAAGAAATCACAAGGAAAGCAGACAACACTTGTAAACTGGACTGAAATATGTTCAAACCCTAGTTCAAAAGTAAGTAACTAGTTCTCCTGGTATTCCTGCATGAACTGATCAAACCCACAGAGGTATCTAAAATTAACTTAGGGACTTAACTTTGCAAAAAAAATGAAAAAAGAAAGCAAACAATACAATTAATTTTTCTTCCTATTCCTAAAATTTATTTCTCTTCTTAAATCATCTCTCTCACATAGAAACCAATCTCAGTGTAGACTGTATGATGAAGAGAACTTTGTACCCAAAACTTAATTTTCTTTTTTCCATGTTTTCTGACACAGTTGTTCAAGCAAGTTACCAGTTGATGACACTCACGCTTGTGGGAGGCACAAGGAGACAGCATGAGGATGGGAATGGGAAATGGGAGTACGAAATCATCTCTTTCAAATGCAGTATAATTTTTTTCCCCTCTGCAGTAGATTACAAGGTCACAGTTTGAGTGCATCTAGCCATCATAACAACACACATGAGATTTTCTTAACTTTCTGTTATTTGCAGATCAAGTTTTGATGTTTTTCCAACAGTTCAGCCTAACCTGAATTAAAGCTTTTTATCCTGTTCTGTACTTATAATGAAACATCTGCTTTAGTCAAACTACAGCTTCAGTCAGAGGAAGGGTTTAAGTTCGAGGTTCCTCAGTTTATGACAAGGTTAAAAGACTAATTTGATTAGTGACTCTAAAGAAAACCTTTTGCATCACTTACTTTTCACTGGTAGACCCAGGAAACCTGAGACTTCTTGGACCCTGACAGATTTATTGTTTGAATGCAAAATTTAAATGTGATTTTTTTTTTCTCATTAACTTTGACATGAAACAATTATGTGCACATGGACAGTTCTGTGGTTAAAAAGAGCCAGAGGCATCTCCTTCACTTAAGGTTATAAGGCAAGGTGCTGGCAAAGTATTCTGTGAATCTGTCCTCCCTGTTACATCAAGTCCTATTTCTTACTGTTGCTTTAATGTCATGTGAGAATAGTGCTCACCAGCTTCCTGTTGTTGTGAAAATGAGTACATTTCCATGTTCATTCTGGTCCTTGGCCGATTTCTAATAGATTTGTGATGTCTTTTTTTCTTGTCGTACCAAGAATTATTCCAGCCCTCAAAATACAGAGCTTTCAAGTGACTATGAAAACTTAAGAATCACCGTGTAACATCACAAGATTGTGAGTTTATGAAAATAGACTGTGAGAATTATTGCACTGCTATTTTTTAGTGCTTATTCTGAGAACTGGATGGCTATACCAAGCTAATTGAATATTGATAACAGAACACCCATTGTTTTAGCAACTATTAAAAATCAATACCAGCATCAACCCTAATTGTAACTAAACCACTGGCTAGGATATTTTTTAAAAAGGATCAATCTTTGAGTTCTCACACTGGGATGAGTTATATTTGAGAACTGGAATTTCCATACTAAGCTCCTAAGTCATTGTAAAACCCTTTTAACCAGAACAATCTTTCAATTTGTAAGGAGAAAAAATATACCAGACACCATATTGTCATGGGTTAGTTTCCTTTTCCCTAACAAGAAAAACAGCAATGATCAAATAAATAATTCCTATAGGAGCAAGAACATTGGGAAAAGCATTTCTTCAAAGTCCAAATGAAGATACATGGACAGATTCATCTGTTATGAAATAGCATGTTGTTTCACAAATTTCTAGATGCCAAGCCATTACCTGAATACAGAATTATAGAATCATAGATGGCCTGGGTTGGAAGGGACCTTAAAAATCATCTAGTTCCAATACCCCTGCTGTAGACAGCGCCACCTTTCACTAGACCAAGCTGCTCAAAGCCCCATCCAACCTGTCCTGGAACTTCCAGATGTGGGGCATCCACAATTTCTCCGGGCAACCTATTCCAGTGTCTTACCATCCTCACAGTGAAGAATTTCTTCCTGATATCTAATCTAAACCTACTCTCAGTTTGAAACCATTCCCCCTTGTTCTGCCAGTATGTGCTGCTGTAAATATCCCCTCCCATCTTCCTTGTAGGCTCCCTTCAGGTACTGGAAGGCCGCAATAAGGTCACACCAAAGCCATCTCTTCTCCAGGATGAACAAACTCAGTTCTCTCAGCCTTTCCTCATAGGAGAGGTGCTGCAACCTTCTAATCAGCTTGGCAGGCCTCCACTGGCCTTGCTGCAACAGGCTGATGTCCTTCCTGTGCTGGCAAATGAGAAAGAAGTTCACAGCACCTCAAGCCTCTTCACAGTTTTAAAAAGGATATGGTCAGGAATATCTCCACGTATTGAACAATGCTGAATGCTGACACTTTTTCTTGCAGCATGTGCCAGGCTAACACAGCTGTCAAAGATGAACATACCCAAATTCCTTCTCTCAGGATGAGAACAAATCTTGCAAGCTGGGAGCTCTAATGCAAGGCAAGTCATCAACTCCTCCATGATCCAGAAAGCATGTCCTTTAGGCCTCAGTTAAAATAGAAAGCAGCTCTAAGCTGGGCAAAATAGCTGGTGGGACAGACAGACCTGTCAGAAAAACTAAATTTCCTTGGAAATGGAAACCTTTCAAAAGAATGCATCCGATTTGACTATATTTTGGGGGAGAAGTGTCAAAACAAATAATTTCAACATGCTTTTTTTCAGTAACATGGAAAATCCTGAAGTATTTTGTTTAGATGTGGTGGAAATGCTATAACTTCTGTCATAATAATGGCATTATGAAAATATACATATACTAGATTTATCATTTCTACCTTATGTTCACATTTTTGAACACCATGTTTTAACACTTGCTAAGTTCTTCTAAAATTTTATTTTGATGTAGAGTTTTAACACTCACCTGCAAATAAACACAAGCAAGTTTTGAAAGATAAATTTCAAAAATCATGACAGTCATTTTCTATCTAGTTATTGCATCAGATGGTTTCACAAATAAGGTGCTTAGTTTAAATATTTGTCTCTGACACAGTGCTTGGAGATCCTCAGATGCAAAAAGCTGTGAAACAACAAAGCTGACCAAATACACATGTATTTTAATAAATACCTGAATTACAGTTACAACTAGAACAGTTACATTCCATCAGAATTTCTCTCCAGGCATTATCTGTGATAATATCATCCTATTTTTACCACAGTTATGCTATTCCCAACATCTGGATCAGTCTTGCAGATGACAGCTGTCTGAAGAAGTAGCTTTACTTTGTACAGCCTCCTACCGTGCTTAGCACCATTAGTTTGGGAAAAAAAAATCCCCCCTTTGGCAACCAATATGCTCTGTTTTATTAAATTTTTTCTCTAATCACAAGCACATTCTGTGCAGTTTAAGAAGGAGAAAATATTTTACTACCTGCCAAAGAATTAAATGATTTTTATGACTTTCTGCTCTCACTTCACTGTTATTAGTATCCTCAGGCATAAAGATGGGAAGAAGGGAGGAAAAAACCAAGTAGGGCTCTAAAAGAACCCTACTGGAAATAATGAAAGTAAATTATTACAGGATAGTCATCAAATATCAACTTCATTTTTATTCAATAAGACATTTCTCTATATCAGTTAATAACAAAAATATTAAAAAGCCATCTGCTGAGACTTGGAAATAAAATACTACATACCATCACCATGGTAATTACTTTTCAATTACTAGTGCTAGTCATCAATTATTATTTAATATAAAATAATTGTTCTAGTGAGGTCTGGGCTTTTATTTGGTTGTAAATAAATAACAGTTAAATATCAATTACATGAATTAATCTTTCCCCCAGCATATCCACCATTTGTGAATAACTCTGGTTTTGAGTAATTCCTTTAGGAATCCATGCAACAACAGGATTTTATTCATTATTGTCCACTTTGAAATTCTTTCTTAAATGCATTGGTTTGTGTTCAATGAATAATAGCTAATGACTTCATTTAGGGTACTTTGAAGGTACTATACAGTTCTCTTGTCCCTTGTATTCTTTTAAGAACACATAAATTTTGTCTCTTCAGTCTTCCCATGTTTTACCTGCTATCTCTTTTTTTCACTTCATGTTATTTCTTCTATGTCCTTTCTAGTGTTAGTCCTATATCCTGTACAATAATCCAGATGTGTTCAAACTAGAATTTTATAGCTCTATTTGTACTTAATCTACTGACAAGTAATATTAAGCTACACTTCCCTTTCAATAAAGCAGATATGTGAGCGATGTCATGTACATGGTCTGCACACGAAGAACCTAAATTTTAGATTTGGTGTAGTGCAGCAACGCAAGCAGGATGTGTTTGAGGGAACTCAAAATAGACAGACAAAAGACCTATTATCAACTACTTCATGTTCCTCCATAGACCTTGCATAAATGGAAATTTTTTTCTTTCCAGTTTTATGTGTAAAAACATTACCATTTGAACTCTACCCCTGGCATTATTAATGCCAAACATGAGGATAGGTATTCACTTTAGAAGTATCCCATCTTCAAAAATCTTTTGCAAAGCAGGTTTTGAGCTTTCTGCTTTATAGACACATATAAACACTTAGCATCAACTCCTCAACCACCGCCTCACAAACACAGCTGAAGAAGTCACCATCGGGTTGGGAATTTTAGCTCACCTCATCTACTACAGTCAAGTGCTATCCTGAGATACGTTTCCATTTTCTTTCAGTGTGATAATACAAAACATCATAGAAGTGGTTTCAGGAAAAAAATACTAATAAAAAAAATAGACTTGTTTTTATTCTGGGTGGCTGGAAGCCACTGATTTATCATAGTAGAATTTTAAAATCATAGGTGTGAAGAAAAAAAAATAAGCACTAAGGAAATATGGAAGCATAACAGAATAAATATACAAGAATTTATCTAAGACCATTCCATCAACCCTTCTTCTGTCATTTCATGGTTCATTATTTAAGTTGGTTGGTAGGTTTTCGTGCTGCTCAGTAGCATTTAAAACAATGTTTGGATGTGGATAAAGATTTAATTTATACATTCTGGCTGCCCAGGCAAACAGGAAACTTCACATAACATGATTACTGAATTTGCATGGATCTGATGTCTATAGGATACAATGCTGCATAATATTAACCCATTTCCCAACACAATCTGGCTGCAATAAGCTCTGCTGAACTAGCTGAATGCATTAGAACAGTGAAGTTGACAGCTCTGCTTTAGCATAGTACTGTCCTGAAATACCTTTTATATGCCTTAAGAGGAAAAAATGTACTTTTTAATTTTCTCCGTAAAAAGTTAAAATTCTAAAGGGATTCTGGAGAAGGTAAAGAGTTCTTTGCTTTAAAGAAATATATTTAGGAGTAATCCTTCCTGATACAAAGTGAACAACAATGAAAGTTTAACCATCTTCCTCTCCATCTGTGCAAAAGTTCAGACGTCCATTACAATTTAAGCTTTCACTGATATTCTTTTAGTGGCAGCGATGAGTTTGGTTTTCTCCTCTGGAAAATGCCAAGGATCCTCATTTGTTTGAGAACATTCTTGGTGTGTCTCATATGAAAATGGTCCAAAGGATTCAAGGGTTGTTAAACAAGACACAGGAAAACTAGACAGGCAAAAAACCTTTCACAGCTTTAATCTCCTCAGCAGTACAGAGTACAGAGGAACAGCCTTGGGTGCTGCTGCACCCAAAAGAACAGAGCAGACCATGGAGCACCAGAGCTGAGAGCCCCATGAGAGCATTAGCATGAGGTGGGACCCGAGCTAGTATAGCCTAACTAGAGCTGGATATCATGATACAGCACCATAGTTATGTGACAATACAGTGTCTGGGCTGAGCTTTTATCTTTGGGCCCCAACTCACTAAACAGCGGCACAAATCTGTATTTTCACCTGCTGGCCCAGCCTGGTGGGCCACTGTATTGATGTTGCTGTGGCTACTTAAAATAACTCTGTGACAAAAAGAAAAGAGACAGTATTTTATAGGCAGAAAGATCTTTGTTCAGGAGGGCCATCTGTCACTGAGGCAAGAAGAACTCCTTTTTGTCTGACAGATTTTGGCAACAGATTATCAATGCCAGGCAGTGGCAGACGTGAATCAAGCTGCTGATGAATGGGATGGTTCAATGAAGCCATCACTCCTGGGTGCTTAAACAAGCAACAAGATGTTTCAGTAGATTAAAGGAAATGAAAGGTATTACAAATAAAACATTGTAATGACACTATGTTTTGCTCTACCGTAAAGAGCAAGGTATGCTTTTATCCCAATTGGAAATTGAAACAGACACATGGAGGAAATGGTTTCTAAACATCCCCAAATTTATTGCCACATTTTCTAGATTAAAAAAAAAAAAAAAAAAAAAAAACAAAAAACACAAAAATGGACCCGAGAGGACACTTTTCAAGTAAGAAACCAATAGAAAGCTTTTCAAGAAAATCACAGGGAAACTTATAACTTCTCCTGTGTTTTCAAATATTAAGAAAAGCCATCAGACTGCAGCTAAAGTGATGTAAATCTGGAACCACGCAAAGGAATTATTTGTTTACAAGTCACATGTGCCTATCTAGTCTATTGGTACAAATGGTCACCGAGACAAACCTGGATGGCCTATAAAAAAAAGGGCTGGGTATTCATTGCAAATATTAATTGTATTTGTGAATATTGCCACCAGCAATGCTAAAGCATAACCAAACTATATGCATCAGAGATAGCATAATGTCATAAAAATGTCATGTTTAATTGCCAATGATTTAATGAAAAGAAACTACCACATAAGTTCACAGCTATTTAATTTTACTAGGCAGTTGAGGCTTCTGACTGTCAGATAAAACTAATTCATAATTTTCATAATTATCTCAGCAATCTTAGGTATTCTACTTTATAAAGAAGAATATCTTTTATCTACAAGCAAGTCCCAGCACTGACAATCGTTTGATGGTTTTCACAGTGTGAATAGCCTGCTGACCACTTCTAAATTTATAGTGGTACCAAGCTGCTGTGGATAAATGCAGATTCTTTTCCTTTGAGCTTAAGAAGGCTTGCAACTGGGTTTTCATTCAGTTCTATAGTCCTCATTGGCTGATCATGAGCTCAGTTCAACATCTGAAAAGACACATATTTAAAGGCTTTCAGACACGTGCTTAGCATCTCTTTTGCATATGTAACTGAGAGTGGACCTAGCATGCCGATACCTTCTGTATTAACATCTGCTCTGTCTGGATGCCTCAGTTTTAATGGGCTTCTTCAGATTTTACCTGCCCATTCCTCCTCATCCCAGGATTTTTTCCCACTCATTCCTTTCACAAAAGCACCTTCTTTTGGATGTGCTCATTAAGTCAGTTTTTATTTTCTTTTTTTCTGCCAAAGGGGTAGAAATAAAACCAGATGTGATCTGAGTCCATCAGTTTCAATATCCTAATGATCAGAATCTTCCAAAAATGATTGAGGTACTCCTGTTTTAAGTAAGGTACAGGACAGTCTGCCATGGACAAGTCTTTTTCAAACACCCAGTAGATTACAAAAAGTTTAAAAAGTGAATCCTAAATGATGGTATTTTCAAACATGATACACTTACTGCTAAGGCTCACAACTCTTGGTTATGTACCAACAATACTGATTTAATTTTTGGTTTCAGTAGCTTCTTAATTTATGTCATAAAAAGAAAATACTACTTTTTACCAAGCTGAATACTCTACATTTATTTGCTTTGCCTGGGTTTTGGCTCAGCAGAAAGCAGGCCTCCCTGGAAGAATATGCTACAGCCCCATTAAAAGTAAATAAATAAATAGAAAATGGTCCCTTCTGTCTTAAAACAGAGGTAGTCACATATCCAAAGATTTAAGTAATGAGAAAATATCAGTCCTCATCTGTACCATAGCTACAAAATCACTTTCAAACATATATAATGCTTTTATATTCAGGCTACTAGTTGCCCTAGAGTAAAAGAAAAATAAACTTAAACTAACCGGGTTCATTTATTAATGTTTAATCAAGTATGTCTGAAGTCAGTAAGGTGATGTGAAGAGCATGATTTACTCCATGCAAGAAAAGTTACTCAATGCAGAAAATATTTTGAGAGATCAGGTCCTTTGTTTTACATATTGTCTTAGGAGTTTATGTCTGTGCCTGCCAAGGGATGTCTCTAGTAAACAGTTATATTTGTGTCTTGTAGAGTAGTTAGTGCTACAGAGAAAGGCAAAATGGCATGACTGACTTCTCCGCTCTCAGCTACTTTAATTTGCCTTAGCAATTGCATCCAGCATCACTGCATCTCCTCATTACTGAGCAGAGCAAGTCCAAGAGTTCTTTCATGGCCATTAGTGTTTTGCTTCTTTGATAAATTCTAGGTGAGAAGTAGACATTTCCACACACAGAGCACAAAGCTGCTAACTTTTCTTTCATAGCCCAAATCCCCAGCTGCCCATAAGGAGGGAACAGCAATCTCAAGGAGATGAAAGCCAACCTAAATGCATTTCCTCAGCCAGCAAGATACAAAGCGTAGGGGAGCATGACCTGATCTGTGGTTAGGTTTGCTTTGTTCTCCCACTCTTATCCTAGGTGTCATTTGTCTTATATTTTTCTTTGAACAAAACAGTTTTTGCAAGTGCTGAGAATACCTTTAGAACTTACTTGGTCTTCAGGCACCTTTGTTTTGTTTGGGAGATGGTGAAGGGGAGGATGGTTTCTCCTACAGTCACACCCCATCACACCTATCAACATGTATACAACTCTCAGCCTTTGACCTAAGCAATCAGAAAAACTTCAGAACACGACTGGGCACACAAAAGTCTGTCCTTTAAGATAAATTAACTCTCTGAACCCTAGTAATGGTCTTCCCTACCAACTGCATAGATAGGCTACATCAACAGGGTCGCATCAGAGTATCCTGCTGCTTCTGGAAGCAGAAAGAGGAGGGCAGGAGAGAGGTTCTTGCAGAGAGGAACCACAACCTGTTTCCCGATGGGCCATGAAGAGCGCCAGGGCTGGTGGAAAGGACTGCGCTTCTGCAAGGGCTGAAGAGGAGGGAAGTTGTTCCAGAGACCAGTGGAAAGCAGTCCCATTAAACAACAACTGTCCCCATTCCCAAGCCTTGCACGAGAACCAGGTGGCTGTGGCCAGTTAACTAAACAGCAACTGGGAGGTGACAGGTTTAGTTCTGCTCAGCACTCTGAGCAGCTTAGCTTGCTGTGCATACAGAAGATAACACTGCCTGCCGTGCAGGGACCTGGATGGCTTGCTGCTTCTAATGCTCATTTTACCTGGGGTTACTTCAGGCTTTTAAAATAGCTTCCCATTTTTGTTCATTTACAAGGGCTTTCTACTTTTATGAAAAGGTACTATAAACATAAGATATTACCCCTTAAAGGACACAATACAACTTATCTAGCTGCCTCACCTATTATTTCTAACACAGCTATTTCTTTTGTAGCAGTTAATCTGACATTTATTTGCTTCAAAAGAGAGACGGAGAGTGCATGAATTGGTGCTGATACCACAACATTTTGCACAATTCAGTGCAGAAAGAACAGTCTCCTGGGGGACTCCCTGCAGGCTTCGCCTTCCATCCATGCAGTCCCTGCAGTCCCACACCAGCTGAGCTGCCTGCCAAGTGTCAAGGGGACTGTTCCGTTCAGGATTTCACTTGCCACATGCTCCAGGAGGCCGCTGTTGGCCTCGCTCGGGCCTGCACCAACACGGGTGCTGCATGAGCAGAGGGAGAGGCTGGAGTCAGGCCCCTGAGCCAGGCCTTGCCAGGTGCTGTGGGTATCACAGGGCCTTGCTCCACGAGCGGATAATACCAGCAGCCTTTCCCAGGAAACGGCAGACAGCTTCATCCACCCTGGCTGCTTACAGTGGCAACCTTTACCCAGACAGCTCAGATAGGGATCTGGCAGATGGCTGGGCATTAAACTTTTTGCTTCTGTGTTTGGGAAGCCAGAGCTGCAGGAAGCACTCTGCGCTTCTTTACTCTTTGAGGCTGAATAAAACCTGTGAAGAGTTTGTAAGA
Source organism: Daphoenositta chrysoptera (assembly GCA_013397915.1). Taxonomy (NCBI): domain Eukaryota; kingdom Metazoa; phylum Chordata; class Aves; order Passeriformes; genus Daphoenositta; species Daphoenositta chrysoptera. Next base: position 917,420 of record VZRO01007445.1, read on the forward strand.
TGCTAATGCACTATCCTAACAAGCTAGTGGAACAAAATTCAGAACCAGCTTAAATCTGAGGCAAAACAAGGCACCTCCCCATTACTACCACTCAATACTTCCTACCCACAGAACAAAAACCAAAAAGCACTGTCTAGCAAGTCTGTCCATTCCCAAGCATGAACTTTGCTGAAGGAGAGCTTTGAATGAGATTGAAAAAGAATGATTACAAGTTGGCCAAAATGGCCTCTTTCCATGTATAACATCAAGTTAGGGAATTGTGAAACACCTACTTGCTGCTTGAAAACATATTAAAATGTCCTTTAGAGGGTTAAAATAAAATGGGTTTCAACAGATATACTGCTATAATTTAAAAATGACATTTCCATGCCTATGTCTGCAACATGGGAGTCTGAGCTGCCAGAGCTTAATATCTGTTCAGCAAGGTAGCCTGGTCCAAGCAGAGCACAGCGATAACACAGGGCTTGGGCTGCCAGGATCCAAATGGCTTTCCTAGAATTGCTGACTCCCCAAATCCCTTCTATATCTTTCTTGCTTGCAGGAAGCACAAATGCTCCATCCTCAGCCTGTCAAGGATTTCTGTCAGCTGATCTTTTAAATTACAGGATGACCCTGATGAAACATGATTTCAATAAAATGTGATTTATCATGTAAATAGCTGAGAACTAGAATAATGTGCCCCAATATTAGACACATTCAGAGAGACTAGGAACTTCTATCAATATGAAGAGGTTGAAACAGCTATGTAAAACCAGCAGTTTTAGACTCTGCCAGCTTACAGCTATAAATATTTGGGGTTGTATATTCCTTGTTATATATACCATTTTACCCAAGAAACAAAGAGATAGGACTGGGAATAGTTGGAGTTTTTTACTTATCCCCAATCTGTGGTAATACAGGTGTGCAGAGAAACCCAGCTGTCTGTATTGCAGGCATTGCCCCAGTAACTTATCAGATTGTTCCCCAAACAGGCATGCTTCAAGAACCAGAAGGGAGGCACAAAGGGTACTGAATTTAATGAAGGGTTCTTCAATTGAAGACACATTTTTGCATTAATAAGTTTTAATTAAGCTAAGCAAGTCCGGGGAAATTACTAAATGTGAACTGTAAGACTATTTTCCAAAAAAAAACCCCAAAAAACAAAACAAAACAAACCCCGCAACACTAAAAAAAAAAAAAAACAAAAAAAAAAAAACACAAAGTGAAACTCCAAAATAAATTTTAAAAACCCCAAACACATAATTATAAGTCAAAATCAGACAGTTGGTGGAAACTAAGAGGATGAAAATCCAGGGTCAAGAAATGACAAGGAAAATCTCTACTGATTGAGGCATGAACTTTGGGCTTTAAGTTCTATCTTCAAGGCCATACTTTCCTAAACATAGCTGACAGTGATTCTGAAATGCCAAGTATGCATGACCTGCCTTTTCTATCAAAATATGTACAAACTGCCATCTTAATATGATATTTGAGGCTCCAAAACTGTGACACAGCTTTTGCAGCTAGTCATTGCAGGAATAATGAATGAGACTGATATTTGAAAAAGTCCAAGAAATTATGCAGAATCCTGCATGTATTTAAAAAAAAACCCCATACTTGCTAAATCTGGATAACAGATTTGTTGTAAGTACTTAAGATCATATGTTGTTTGTTAACTGGTATTAAGTTTTGGCAGGGAAAGAAGAAGCAGCCCTGGAAACTCTATCTTTAAGTGCCTCAAATTCACAAGCACATAAAACTAGGGGCAGGGGCATGGAGAAACAAATGTTTATTAAACAGAGCTTGCTGGAGGTGGATACTGAAAAAAGAAGAATGCAATTCAAGTACTTGAAAGCATCTGTGCTCCTACTGGAAATCAATGACAGAGCTGCAAAGAGATTCCAGGCACCTCTCCTCTCCATTACCAGCTCTAATGCTGGACTCATTCACCCCTAACCAAAAATGCTGCTTGAAAGGCTTGTGCTTCAGTGAGTCCAGAATTCGCTTCTTCCCAAACTATATCAGACTGTGGGATTGCAGTTATTTTATTAAGAGAGAATGTGCTCCCCACAGGTGAAAAGAGCAGCAGCTGATTCTATTAGTTATGCAGGTGGCTCCAGAGGATTCACTGATAAGAGATGCAGACTGGTTTTTACTCATTTGCAGAGCATTTCTTTTTCCTTAAGCTGACCAGCAAATTGCAGGATTTGAGATGCCTGCTAAAAAGAGTCAAATCCATTACTAGTGAGGCATATATATGCAATAAAAGCTAAAATTACAGTCTTCATGTTTAAACATCTGGTCACGACCCAGGAGGGATATATCCCCACTGGTCATGAAAAAAGAAATCTTAAATAAGTATAAATTAATTGCCTATAGTAATATGGAATCTTTGTAATCATTTATGTTCAAGCATATGAGTGAGCATTCATCAAACTGTATTTTCAGACATTTAGAGAGATTATTTAACACATACATTACCAAAATTATCAGCTTCAAATTAGAGAAAATACCCTGCCCACTGACACGGTCATTTTATTTTTCTCAGTGTCACTGAATCAAGAAGATAGATAATGTGGTCTCATGACAGGAGGACGAGATACACAGTTAGGGCTTTTGTATCTGTTTCTCCTCAGCCTGAGAACACACTCTGTATCTACCAATACTTAATGGGTTACTACTTTGTCCTTTCCCAGCACACAAGACACACTGGGGTTTTTAGAGCTGACCTGTGCCTTTTTTGTGTCTTCCGGAGATTTTAGTACATGACTCAGAAGAGAAAAAAAAAAAAAAAAGAAAGGGAACATTCCAGTATTCTTCTTATTCTACTTCAGGTTTCTATTTCTGTCTTGATGTCCTTAGGCCCTGCACACTTCTGCCACGTTCCATTTGCAGAAAAGTGCAGGTGAGAACCCACACTGGAATGGAAGGGGGGAGGTTACTGGGTGTCAGCACCAGCAATGCAGTCAGTTTGCAAGGAAAGTAGAGTGACAAAGATTTATTCATGCTTCTGCCAAGCATGGGACTCTAGAAATTATACTTAGTCCTGTGTTTTTGTTTACCCCTACATAATTGATCAACACGTATTATTAGCCCTTTGCTAGTTTCAACTCCCTAACCATCAGGAATCAAGCCATCTTGTTGACAAACTTGCCACAATAACTGAAAGCCCAAGGCGTCAGCAGAGAATGTTTTAAAGGTTCAGACGTACCAATATAAGGTGATACAAATTCAGCCACCAACGAAAACTGAGAAATACCCAGCTGTTCTGAATCAATTACAATGCTTCGTACATCTTTCTTGAAAAAGCCTGCAGAAAGATTTAATATAGCTTGAATGTCTCCATCGATGATAATTAGTGGTAAGACTTCCACAAAGGAAAACACTGTTTAATATAACAAGCCATAAACCAAATATGTCCATATAAATCACAGAATCACAGAATAAGCTAAGTTGGAAGGGGTCCACAAGGATCATTGAGTCCAGCTCCTGGCCCTGCACAGGACATCCCAAGAGTCACACCACATGCCTGAGGGTGCTGTCCCAATGCTTCTTGAACTCTGCAACTCTTGATGCTGTGATCACTCCCCTGGGGAGCCTGTTCAGTGCCCAGCCACCCTCTGGGGGAAGAACCTTTTCCAACCTAAACCTCCTGTGACACAACTTCAGGCCATTCCCTTGGGTCCTGTCCCCGGCACCACAGAGAAGAGATCAGTGACTGCCCCTCTTCTTTCCCTCACAAGGAAGCTGTAACTGAGACAAGGTCTCCTCTCAGTCTCCTCCTCTCCAGGCTGAACAGACCAAGTGACCTCAACCACTCCTCATACAGCTTCCCCTCAAGGTCCTTCACCATCTTTGTTGCCCTCCTTTGGATTCTTTCTGAAAATAAAGAATAGGTAATCATTTTGAAAAGAGAGAAAGATACAGAGAGATTTTTTAATGTGTCTACAACCAGAATGTGGTCATGGCAGAAACAGAGTACAAGCTGCAACATGCTGGATTTAAAAAAAAATGGATCCTACCACTTGAAATTTTCAAACAAATTATACGTGAAAAATACTGATCCAATGTGAAGTTCCTTAGAGTAGATGGCCTTTCAAAGACAATGGCAAATAGAAGTAGAAAGCTTCAGGAAAGAAATCTGAACAAAACACCTTTCAGCTGCAAAAATGGAGAAACACTTGTTCAGATTACAGATATGTCATTGTTGTGCATTACAGTGTTTTCATGTTGCCGGTGTTTGGGTAAAATTGGTTTGTAGCCACATACGAGTCTTTGAAATCCCAAGATGGTTTATCATGCAGATTTGTATACTATGAAATAAATGTAAGAGCAACCCCAAAGTAGTTCTACATTGCTTAGGGTAGCCTAGTGGGGGATCTCACATAAATACAGGGAACAATATAAAAGAATCACATAAATAGAAACCTCCTAGTTTAGGTGTGCTCCAGGGTTGTTAAACCTATCTGGAGGATCTGGGACATAGTGTCACTTTGTGTGGATGTTATTAGCCCTGTTAAAACAATTTATGAATAGAACAATTACAGAATCACAGAATCGTTTGGGTTGGAAAAGACCTCTCAGATCATTGAGTTCAGCCTTAGACTGATCACCACCCTGTAAACTAGACCAAAGAACTGTCACCTCCAGTTTTTTCTTGAACGCTTCCAGGGATGGTGACTCTACCACTTCCCTGGCCAGTCCATTTCAGTGCTTAACAACTCTTTCCATGAAGAAATTCCTCCTGCTGTCCAATCTGAACCTTCTCTGGTACTATGTCCTCTTGTCCTGTCACTGGTTGCCTGGGAAAAAAGGCCAACCCCCACCTGGCCCTAACCTCCTTTCAGGCAGTTGTAAAGAGTGAAAAGGTCTCCCTTATCCTCTTCTTCTCCAGGCTAAACAACCCCAGGTCCCCCAGCTTCTCTTTATATGACTTACTCTCTAGAGCCTTCACCAGCTTCATTGTCCTTCTCTGGACACATTGCAGCACCTCAATGTCTTTCTCGTAGATATGAACACAAAACCAAACACAGGATTTTCTTACTAGTCTAATACTTTCACATTTTGCTTTACGTTTAGAATACAGTGCCACTTTAGAGACATGGACAGAAGAATGGTTCTAAGTAAAAGTAATGTCTGCTACTGATCTTTCAATCTACAGTGCAGTTCTGCCTCCTCTGAAACGTATGCCAGCAGATCAAAAAAATCAACCAAGTTAATGCAGTTCTTTGTGAAAAAAACACTGCAGGCAGCCTCAACACAAATAACACTTCCCTCTCACCAAGTTAATACACTGAATTCACCTGTGATATTCACACCAGAAGAATAAATAGCAGAAAAAACCTTAGAACTCAAGAAGAAGCCCACCAGTGCACAGTATCACCATTTCTTGAAGATGTCTTTGGAACTGCCCACTGCTTATGTATCTGTCAAAGATTGAAAATTGTTAGGAGAAATGCAAAAATCCCAATGGATTCTCTGGGTTTGCTTTATATCAGGGAACAGTGAGGTAGCAGAGGGCATGTATGGAGTGCCATAAATCAGATAAAAGCATAAGCTGTCAATTCATTTAGTAAACATACTGCCCTACATTTGGACTTGAAATAAAAAGCCCAATTTCCAATCAACCTCATCAAGTCATGTGGTAGGGAGAGAGATAATAACACCATACTACAGCTAATGAAAGTTCCTACTTGCTGAGACACTGAGTACATTTAATCCTCAAGCCAAATAGTTCTCGGGTGAATAACAGAATGTTTACAGGATAAAGATTTGAATTTCAAAAAGGATAGAAGGCAAAAGAAAAGTCACTTGCGCCGGAAGTACTGGTATGGTTGTGCAGTGTATTCATTTTTCTGGAATGATGTTTTGTACTAACTCACACACAGCCTTGCCACATTTGGTCCCAAGAGCCCGGTAAAACTGGACCTATTGAATGTACTGCAATGACAAAACAGTCTCACCACATGCCAGGGTAGAGACCAGGGTGTTTGGTTCTTTCTGATCTCTAGCTGAAGGCAAGGGACTCATTAAAACACCAAGTGCAAACCTGATTTTCCATGGGCTTAGATTTCATTTTTTAAAAAAAACAAGAAAAAAGTTCACAAAAAATCACTGTGATTACCTTTCTCATAGCTGTCTGATTTTAGCCTCCCTTTAATTTGTAGTTCCTAGAACTATTTTCCTTTTCTGTATTTTTCTTTTATTGCCATTGTTTATCACCTGGTTAGTAGTTATTAAAAATTTTATACATGAAATTAGCATTGGGGAACCATTTTGCATATTCTATAATACTCTAAGATAAGACATTAAGAGTTGACAAAGGCCTGACTTTAGTGTCTTCTAGTCCTTCATGGAACAGCAAGAGGCACCTCTTTAGAAACAAAGTTAGAACTGCTTTGTCAGTGAACTCATTGTTTCAAGGACAATAGATTACATCTTTACTTACAAAACAGAAGACATGTAAAATAATCTGGCATGGACTTTCAACGTGTATTTTGGGCTATATAAATACTGAAATCCATAAATATGAGGTTATATATCTATCTATCTAATTAGAGACAATAAGGCACCAATACTTCTAAGTTTAAAGAGTGATGTGATAGTTTGACAAATTGCTCTGAAAACAGATTTCTATTGTCCCACAATAATCCAATTTCAAATATGTTCTTGCAGCCAAGAACGATACTTTGCCCCCTTCAATTTATATAAGAATATGAAAAATGAATTTTTTCTAGCACATCAATCCATGCCTGGAAAACAAAGCAAACAAAGTTAATGTAACAAATTGAAAGGAATCAGGCACGTTTTCTTTGTCTGCACTGTTTTCACAAGGCTAACAAGAATAACTCTGGCCACCCAAAACACTTGAACTGAAAGTGATCAGGTTGTGTAGAATCCAGGCAGGTAAGAAAGGATTTGAATGCTGCACATCTTCTGATGGTGATATGGTTCACATCACATTCCCCAAAAATAAACCAATGAACCACAAAAATTACGTTTAACTGTCTAAAGTTAAATATTGAAATACATGTTTTGACAGCTGCCCTTTTCAGAGCTGCTGCAGTTATAAGCTCAGTGTAAGTAGGGGTATCTGTAATGCACATTCAATTCTGTGTTGAGTGCAGACACTTAAAACTCAGATCAAATATCTTCAGCTTCTAATTATGGAGTAAAATGACTAATTTAAAACACGTAAATCTGAGATTTTTTGGCTTGAGCTTCCATATGCACCTGAACGTCTGACTGCTTCTTCCACTTCAGTGACTCATAAGAGTACTTAGTCTGAATTTGTTTGAGGACAGATTCCCAACTGAAACATTAGCAAATTGCAAGGTGGGGAGTATGAGCAGATACAGCTTGTTCTGAGCTGAGTCCAAACTGCTTTTTCCACTGTCTGTCTGAAATTTGTCAGTAGCATTTCAATGTAAGTTCAGTGGCTTTTCTGTAAATCCATGCAGAATATTTTAAGTCTGTTTAAGATCTCCTACAAGTTCAGCTGAATTTTCCAAATGCTTCTTTGTACAGCATTTTATGAAGCATCTCCTTACAGGACATTTCTGAAATCCCACTAGTTCCCACAAAATTAATTCCATGATACCCATATGATTTAAAGGTAACACTGAGAATATGTGGGACATGAAAAAATGTGCCTAATTACAGTATTTAGATGAATTTTAATGCCTAGACCATGGTTAGCAATCAAAAGAAAGCTTTAGGATTTTCATTTCAGCTGTGAAAGTACTGATATGTGCCTTTCAGTACTACAAAAAGCAGCTGAAGCCTGCCAGCCAAACAATGGAGTGAAACTCTGGGCAAGTGAACTCACAAAGATGCCTGGTGGGAAGGGATTGTATGACCTGCAAGAACACGTATTATAACAGGTATATTTTCTTCCAGAACAATAAAAACCCATTGTTACACTGTTTTTTGGATTGGAATAAACCCCAAATCTGCCAGGAAAAATGCCCAAATTCCCTAAGGAGACTGTTCATTTTCCAAAAGAATGCACATTGTTTTTCTATAAGGTCGTTTTCAGTGATCAGAAACTTTCCTACTGCTGGAAAGGAACAGAGGATGGAAAACTCAGCATGTTTCTTTTCTTTGTATCAATACTCTTTACACAATCTTTTATAACCCACAAGCTATAGAATACATTAATTAAATATGCCAAGCTATAGAATGACTTAATGCAGGAGCAGGGAGATATTTTTTAACTTGTGATACACCACACAAAATGCATCTCAAGCTTTACAACGATTTAGTTGTCACAAGAACCATCCTCTTAAAATACTCTGTGTGAAATGAAGATTCCTATTATTCTAGTCAACTTTTTCAAGGCTTCTTAAACTCTGAGATACACAATATCTGACCTTTGGGAGTTTTCTCTTTGATTTCCATCTGCTGGACTCTCAGGAAGAGCTCGGTGGTCATCGGAGACACTTACTGTCATTTTGGTGTGTCTGTACATTCACATGTGGTGCTTGTCTCTATGCACAGATTGGTCTGGAGAGGAGCCAAACCTAAGATTCAAGGATCCTCCAGCAGATATCCAGAGAAAAATGCACTCTGTTACTATGGTGGCAGTATTACTGTATTATAATGCAGTAAAGTGCCCTGCAAAGGCAGAAAAAGGGATGAAACAATTAATAGTTCTTTTCCATCTCCAACATCTAAGTAAAAATACAAAAAATTTGAAATAGCTTAGCTATTTATATATATATTATATATTAAGGAAAACATTAGAATTTGCAGGTTGTCAGGCTAAATCCCAAAAGGTGTAGTATGTGGAGAATCTTGATTGGATCCAGTTTGCTGCAATATTTAACTTATTTGGAACCAAGAAGATGAGGCTAGAGTACTTAATCACAGAAGAAAAGCTGCAGCCATTGACTAGGGAAGTTACAGCCACATCGTCCCTCTGTATTCCCCATCAATAACCACTTCTGACCATAACATCTCTCTGTGCCCAGGAGCTGCTGTTCTTTATGTTGTACCTTGCACAGTGAATTCCCAATCAAATACAAAGCATTATTTTTTAAAGACCTACAAAAATAGCACCCACATGACACGTATGATTGAAGAAAAATTCTGTGGCCTTCTGCTTTTAAAATTGAAGTGTTGGATTTTTTTCTTTTCTTTAGAAAACAGAAAAATAATGCAAATTCTGAAAAAGCTGTCAAGAGAGCATCCAGAGGCCAAAATACTTCACATGTTTATGAGTATGTAACCATCCTTCTTTCCAAGGACTTGAGATTGAGCCCTGAAGCTACAACACTTTGCACAGCAGTTTTTTGTTTTTTTCTTTTTTTTCTTTTTAATCTTATTCTGTCTCTTTTATTAGTGATAGCTGCAGGCAAGATTTGTTTTCCCTCACTCATTTGGTTCAGTTGTGTCACACGTCATGGTTAGCTTCTTTAATGGAGTGTTTGCAGATGAGGTTGTAAAAATCATTAGCCACGGTCGGCAGATGCTAGGTACTGCTAGGATGCTGTTCCAATCACTCCTTTTCTTTAATTAAAATTCTAAATAAATCATGAGGTTTTGCAAACACAACCCGACAGTACTTGCATAAGATGAAAGCTGTGCTGACTGCTGGCAGTCTTGATGCAGCTCTTTAGCCTCTATTTCTTCCATGTTTTGTTTTGATGTTTTTTGGTGGTTTGGTTTTTTTTTCCCTTGGCCATCACACAAAATCCCCATATGCACTTTTTCAGTGCTTAAAAATCATTATTGCTGGAGATCAATACCAAGAAAACATCTGCGACTCTTCTTAGAGCACAGATTTACTCAGGCTTTGTTTTTTGTTTTGTTTTTTACAATAAATGCAACTAAAACTTCATGTAAAGAGCAAAGGAGATATTCTATATTCAGTAGCCTATTGATTTTTTGTGATATTCTTGTAAACATAGATGTGAGAGCATTAAATATTCACAGCAGAAGAATATTTATTTGCCATGAAACCTGAATAATTTGAATCTTTTACTCCTTGTTTCTATGGGAACAAGTTCTATTGAATAAACAGTCTTTGAATAATATTTTATTATTTCTAATTACATTAATTATAATTCAATATGTCACATTAAAATAATTTCAATAGTAATAAGAAATTTTAATACTAGTGCAAACTTTAAAAAAATAGCTAGTTGAGTTTAAAGTAATTTAGAGCGCCTGTAATTTTTAGTTTCCATTGTCATGAGAGCTAATTACTAGTTACTAGACCTGAATGTTTGATTTTGAATTCTTAATGGGGTGATGTTTTATTGTGGTGTTAAGAAAATATATAAAATAACCATGATAAAAATAACAAAAGTTGTAGAAAAATAGTTTTACTGAAGCAATCAGTCACTAGGGAGCTTTTCTTGGCCACAAACTCTTTGCATTTTCCTGGGTTTTTTTTAACCATTATCTTTTTTTCTTCTTTCTTCTTTTGCTAAAGTAGCTGACAAACATCCCAAATATGAGTTTTAAAACAAGTTAAAAGAAGACAGGTACTGCAGCCAAGTCTGTTGGTTATCCTCTTATGTCTACATAAAATCAACAGAGTCCCTCACAGGATGTCTCAGAATGATCAACATGAAGAAATGGGCTCCAATACAACACAATGATGGAATAGTAAAATTATTTTGAAGTGAATACAGCAGTGTTTAGACAAAACTAAATCTGGGTTAAACTCAGCCAAACCAATATGAGGAAGAGCAAAACCAACACGAAAAACAAAACAAAACCAATCCAAAACAAAACAAGAGAAAGGAATTTAAGTGAAGGCATGCCTAAGCAACATTATGGAGGAATTAAATATAAAAGGTTACCTAGCCTTTTTTTGGTTGTTTTTTTTTTTCTGTTATTTCATTGCTGCTGGTCATCATATTGGTTTTGTCATCACACCTAACTGCTCATATACAAAACATCAAAAAGTCAGGAAAAATGTTCCATTTCTTTTTTAAATGAAAATCAGTTGTAGACCCACTCAATATTACCAGCCTTTTCTTAATTATGCGTAGCAGTGTCAAAATCTCTTCCTTTAAATTCCTTTTCATATCAGAAGGTCACCTAAATCATTACTTCAAAGTAAATTAGAGATCAAGAGATGAGTCAGAAAGAGAATCAAATTCCTGGCACAATATGCAATTGTTTTATTAAAATAGCAAAGGGAAATCTGAAAACTATGTGAAAAGAACAATGTGTTATTACTTTATCAAACGAAACTATTTAAGCATTCTCATGACTGCGTTTGTTTAGAAAACACCGAGCAGCAAAGTTCTGTTCACAGCGTCATAGAACAGTTTGGGGTGGAAGGAACATTTAAAGGTCACCTAAACCAGCCTCCCTGCAATGAGCAGGGCATCTTCAAAAACGTCAGGTTGCTCAGAGCCCTCTCCAATCAGATGTTGAATATTTCATTTCATGGTCTCCAGAGGTAAGGCTCATGATCATTGAAATAAAAATTTATTTTCAGATTTTTCATCTGCTACCACTCAAATAAACCTGTCACAATCGATCATCTGCATTGGATATATTTCAATAAGTTTTAAAAAGCCATTGCAGAGTTTTTCTTTTAACAGCTGGAATATCTAATTAATTTGAATAATGGTTTTATAACTGCAGTGTGCTACAGGATCAGAAATCATTTTTATCTCTTAGTAAAAGGAATTATTCACTATCCATAAATATTTAAAATATACATACTTGAAAATGCAATATGCTGCATTTGGCAACATGTTGTGTAAACATGATGAGTCCAGAGAGAAAAAATTCTCAATATGATCTTCTTTGTTCTGCTTTATTGTTTCTTGTGATCTGCAATATAGTCTGAAATGGCAGGATTCTTTTTACTGTAGAATGACAACAATTCTTTTTCAATATAGCCCTATATTTGAGAGAGCAAAATTACTCTTCTTATTACAGAGGAGGTAGCACTGCTTTTAATACAGACTTGTCCACATTTTATCCCAGAAATAAGTGATAAAAAGATATTTTTATGCCATTTTGTAGACCTGGCACATTTAATTCAATCAGGGTATTAGAAGCTGCATGTGCAATTTGTTCCAGGACTATGTAACTAAAGCAGCTACTTATTGAGAAATAAATTCTTCAGAAAAAAAGCTTCCTGCAGTAAATCCTAATGTACAGAAATTATTCTACAAATCAAAGTTTTAGCTTCAGTGAAGTTTGTAACTGAGGAGGATGCTCAAAAGGAGAAAAGACACTTAAGGCATTCATTTTGAAACAATTGAATGAGGCACTTGTCACCGCAGCAGGAAACAGAAAAGCACTTAAAGCTTGTACAAGTAATTTATTTTAGCAATCATCTCAGAATTTACACAGGAAACAAAATGCAAAGGAAATAACTAATGAGAGTTCATTAATCTAAACTCCAGCAGTCACTAATTTATAGGAATGGGATATGTATTAAAAATTCCCACAATGCAAGCGATATAAAATTAAATGTTTCAGAAGAGGGTTTTAAAGCCAGGTAAGAATAACTTATGCAAGCACATTAGCTAAGGTGAAAACTTAAGGAAGTGCAATTCGGATGGCCAGAAAATACATATGCCCAAGAATTCAGTGTTTTGTCACTGCTTTGACTGAAGCAGTCTTTCAGTTGAGGGCTTTACAAAATAACTTGCCATTATTTCAGAAGTTCCAGAGGGTTTAGAAAATGCTCAGTGCAGTTTCCATACTTAAAAGCAAAAGACCCTCTTTCTGGTAACTACCAATTGCTAAATTTGTCTTCTGTCTGGTAAAATGCAAACACAACTAAATGAGAATGCTACAAGATATTTTATAAAGCTGTAATAAGGAATAGGACTACAGGAAAAGCAACAAGAATAATACAATTCTCATCAGGAATTCATTTGAAAGAAACAGTAGGGGGCTAAGTAGAAACAGACAAACAATAAAGTAAGTGGTCAAATGAAGAGTAGGTAGTTACAGAGGAAGCAAAGACAGTGAAAAGACAGGAAACACTGAAATAAGGAGTAGAGGGACACCCTGGCAGTGGGTAGGAGATGATTTATGCATTTGCTCCTCAGCAGAGTTCTGTTGCTACGGTTCTGAAAACAGAACTTGAAAATCATACAGAATTCTTCAGTCTGCATTTTTGACCTGGACAGTGATATTGAGAAATGGGATAAGAAATCAGAGACTAAATTCTTTATTTCCAGGCAGCAGAACTGCATTACAAAGTCTTCCACTGCAGCAGGAGCAAATGGCAAGGACCACAACCACAGAGCTTACCATGATCCTGGGTTCCACTTCAAGACAAGCAGAGCAGAGTGCATCCTTATTAGAGTGCATTCTTATTTCAGACTGTGGTGACAATTTTAAGGCAAACTTCTTTGTCTTCCACTGTGTTTCATTTCATACTGAAATTGGTCTTGCACTGCACACACTGGTTGCCTTCTGGATGAAACCAGAATATTTAGGAGGTCCAGAGCCCTCCTAACAAGTCTTACCTGCTGATAGATCTGTGAGTGTGAAGCAAAAGCTCTTGACCTACATGTAGGTTGGATGTTATATCTACAATGTCAATAGTTTGGACCTTCAGTTGCCCTTCCATGGTTCTGCTCCACCAGCTTACATAGATATTGCCACAGAGGCACTTGCAGAAACACAACCTGCAATCCAGTGTCACACGTGCCTCCTATGCCTTTGAAAGACAGGAAAATTTTCCTTGATGTTGCCTGATTTAGCTTCTCTCTCTTGACTTCAGAAACCCTCCAGATTGCAACTGGTTTACAATTCATACATCATTGGTTTCAGTGGGTCACATATTTTGAAAAACAAAAAGAAAATTCTTTTTGAAACTGTTGCCTAAAGACTGATAAACTGTTTTTAAAAATAGGGTAATGCAGGACCATTTGACAATAAGAGCCTTCATAGCAGACTCAAGAACATCTGACTGTTAAGAGTATTATATCTTATTCATTTATATTTACTATTATATCTTCTATTAAGAGAACATATTTAAGTTGACAACATGATCACATAGCCATACATATTAAAGACACAACTGTATGAAATAAACTACAAATGTGAATGTTTTCAGTAAGATTAGTTCATTTCTTTGTCAAGAATAATCAGAGAACAAATAGAAATAGGAACAGTTTTACCAAATATTTTGAAGAATACTTTAAAAGTAAAATTTCTGAGGAAAGACAAAAGTTATTCAAACTTTGTCAGAATTTTTTAAGAGCAGTACCCAAAATTGTAAATATTTTTATTTCATAGATGGATTGCTAGAAGTACCAGAAATGTCATATTCACTATACCAGTACTTATTCATATTTCACTGGGCATAATTACTGAGATAAAGAAAGAAAGAAAGAAAAAGATACAAAAAGGAATTAAGGTTTAGGCAAAAATATTTTTTCAACAGACAATAAAAATAATTCTGGTTTTACAATCCCCTCTGTCAGGACCAAGGTCATCAAAGATAAATAAAATCTTATATGGTTTGGAACACCATAAAATAATGGCTAAACATACTAAATATCACATTAGGGAAATTATTAGGAAAATTATAGCATTTCAGCTATCCTATTTTTTTTACCTATTTATGTATTAAACTCCCAAACAGCCCAAACAGCCAATTTTAATTTTGTACTCAAGCTATACACTATTCAAAAAGTTCCCCTGTAATATAATGTGATTTAAAGTGACTTAACTATTCACCAATTTAAACTAAGGATCATGGCAAAATTATTTCATTTTAAAGATAAATGAATTTTTTTATAGCATCTAGTAAGATTCACCAGATGGCAACACCATCAACAACCGGACCTATTAGAAAAGCAACTAACAATACTCAGCGGTGGCTTTCAGTTGCTACTGTTTGTGAGTCACTGACACTACCAACAATTTTAATTATCATTACTAATTTAAAAATTAAATAAAAGCAAAAAAGGAATTTTTCTTTTTTATTTTACTGAACAACACTATTTCAGAGATCAATTTAGGAAGTTAGAAGTAGACAGCAAAACTAAATGACAGGCAAAAAAAGTGATATTAATAAAACAGTAGAGGCTTTTTGTTCTTTGTTTTGTAGTATCTTTTCAGCTCTTTACTGTGCCAGAGTATGACCAATTGACTGGACGAAAGATACATACAATTATTCATTTTTTCCCCATCATAAACAGAAAAAGATTTTAATCTATTGTTTTTATCCTGTCAAGATCTACACAACACTTCTCTGCATAAGCTATCTTGCAGTTGATGGCACCTTCCCAGAATACAGTTGTGGTATATTTTTGGAGTATATTTCTGTTAGCATAAATACATTTTTAAGAAGACATTGAAATACCATTTTAAGAGTCCTCTCCAAAACAATATATTAAAGAAAGATTTTATTAGCATTCAAAAACCTATGAAAGGAAAAAGTCTAGGTTAAAAAGCCCACAGGTCTGGGAAATGAAAGTCTCTGCACAAGAAATCATTCTCATGGCTTGCTACAGTTTTCTGCACACTCTGAAAGACAGATTCTCACTTATTGTCTTCCCATTTTTCCTGGTGCAAAATGAAGATGTTGATTTCTCAAAGTGACACTGGAAAGTTTAACTCATCTTATGAAATAATTTGTAGGGTTATTCTAATGCAAAGAATCTAAATTAAAAATAAGGTCTCTCCCTCTCACACACACACATGCACACAACAGTTCATCACATTTTTCGTTAGATACAGCTGGATCCGGCCGTTTCTTGATGAAATCACAAGACCAATTTTGCTTTAGGGTAATTTGAGTTTAAACAGCATATGACAAGGATTAGAAATGATCCTCTACAATTTCCCCTCTCATTACCTTTCACCACCACTTTCCTGTACTGATAAGAGAGCTTGGTCAATTTTTTTTTCTCTTTGGTCTAACATCTAAAAACCTGATTTCAGTTTTTAAAGCTTGTTCATAAAAATTTCATGAGCCATGCACCATCATAACTTTTACCATTTTCCCCATCAACATCAGGTGGAAAAGAAAGGGACAGATCAAGGATATGCATATAGGAAAAACACTTTCACTAATAAATGTGATTAACAAATATTTCTTCAATTTACATGTCTTCATGCCTCACTCTTAAAGGTCTTGTTTTATAAATAATATCAGCTTGCCTATCAAAAAACTGGGTAAGATGTATCAAATTGGTGCCTGTCTTAATGGGAGTCTTGTATCTATACTTCAACTAGACTCCTGCAGTGAAAAATGAAAACAACATTAATAAATGCACACTGATAACAAATCTTATCTTATTGACTTTTCTCAGATTACACTGAAATATGACTTTCTCTGTCGTTTGTTACACCCCACTCTGTTGTACGCTGTGGGAAGAGAGTGCAACATCAAGGCCTGAGGGAAGCAGAAAAGTGAGACTTCTCTGGTGTTGAAGCCTATGCAGAGTTTGATGGGTTTATGCTGAAAAAAATTGAATTTCTTCAGATTTACACACTTGTTCCAATCTGATGTTACTAAAGAAGGCCTCTGGCAGTATCATACTGCTGGAACACATTTGAGGTTTTTAGGAGAGCTTTCAGATAAGTTTTGTTTCCATAACTGTAAAAAATTCTCTCTGACTCAAGGTCAATGCAAAGAAGAGACTGCACTTAGGAGAGTGCATAAGTCTCACCCTGTTCCCCTTCAGTGTAGAGGAGTTTTCCATAATTATGATGAATTTCTGCACTCTCTTTGCTCCTGTATGCTGGACCACTGGAGCAGTGGGAACCCTGGTACTTTCTATTGGTCTGACTAATGGAGGTACCTATACTAAAGTACAACCCACTGGACATATCTGTCCCATTTCACAGACACACCTTATGATCTTATCAGACAGATCAGGCTTCCAATGACATTTTTGCAGTCCATTCTTTTCACCAATCCAGACACAATCATGTAGAATTCAACTCAAAAAGAAGATACCTATATATATATATATACATACACACATATATATATTCAGACATGAACTTATGTAGGCGCAAGTGCCCTTTGCAGTCAATGGAGATTTGACTAGTAGTCAAGGAAACCTATGAACTTTATCTCATCAGACAGCTTCTGCCTACCTTGAATCACAGAATTATAGAATGGTTTGGCTTGGGAGAAAATATATTAAAGATAATCCGGTGCAAACCCCTGCCGTGGGCAGCAACATTATTCAATAGATCAGGTTGCTCAAAGCCCTTGTGCAACCTCACTTTGAATTCTTCCAATGAAGGGGCATCCACAACTTTACTAGGAGACCTGTTCCAGTGTTCCGACACCACAAAAAATTTCTTCCTTGTATTCAGTCTAAATACACCATTTTTCAGTTTAAAAGCATTGTCTCTTGTCACTAACAGGCCCTGGTAAAAACTCTTTCCGAATCTTCCATAGAAGCTCCCTTTATATAATGAAAGGCCAAAAAACAATCTCTTCTCCTTCTCTTCTCCAGTCTGAAGAACCCCAGCTCTCTCAGACTGTCTGCATAGGAGAGGTGCTCAGCCCTCTGATCATCTTTGTGGCCTCCTCTGGACTTGCTCCAACAGGTCCAGGTCCTTCTTATGTTGGGTACCCTCGAGCTGGATCCAGTATTCCAGGTGGAGTCCCACAAGAGCAGAGTAGAGGTAAGAATCACGTAATTCAACCTACACATTTCTTTTTTATGCAGTTTTTGCATATGGTTGATGCCCATTATTCTACAGACAAGTGCTCCTCTGTCTCAGTAGTAGGAGTCTGGACACCTTGCTTATACAGAGACACCTCTGTTCAGAAATTTGAACCTCTAACTGAATCATACCTTGTAGACACCTAATGTCAGGTGTCACCTAATGCCAAGCTGCCTGGCCTGACCTGGCATTTGGCTTCTCTTGCACAAAGGCACAGAACCTGGATTATATCTGCCAGTCTTATGCAGACATCTCATCTGGCCCAGGGCATTTCAATATACCAACCAGACAGGGACCACAGTATCAACTTAGTGTGCATGAATTTGATTATCAGCCTCCTTGCAAAAAATGGAAACCCAGCTAATATCCCTGAACACACCTTTCACTTGAATTGCACTGTCACAAATATCAGAATGTCATAAAGTGTAAATTAATATCTTTGATGTGCTTGCAGTCCTTTGAGATGATACATCCTAAAGGGTTACAAAAGAAATAAGGATTAAATATTTTAACCCTCTATATACAAAGGTTTCAAGATTCCCCTATGCATTCCTATAATGAGTGGGAGTAAGCCATCACACTTCTGTGAAGTGATTAAAATTAATTCCCTTTAATGTATTTTATCAGACTTATTGTGTGGAACAAACATGACGTTGCTAATGGAATGTGTGATGAAGAACAGAACTGTTATCACGTAATAGTATTAAAGTTTTCTGAGTTATTTTATATTTAGATACATACATAGATAGATAGATAGATAGATAGATGGATGATAAGGAAATAAACAAAAAATTTGGTTTACTTATGAGCCTGAGAGATCAGCACATTTCCTTGCACAATTCTGTCCCTTTATACATGCCACAAATGCATAAATCCACACAAAAAGAACACAGAACATTGCCCTGTGTACATTAACTTGGATATTTTAATCCTGTTCTTGGCTGCTCAAAACTAAAATGTGTATATATATATAAATATATATATTCACTTAACATTTACTGAAGTGGCGTCTAATTAAGTCAGGCCATGAAAAGGTAATTTTAAATATGATAATCTATAGCCTTCAGTTCAAGTGGTAATGATGATAACTGAAGTGTATTTAATTAACTATCAATTTATTTATGTGTTTATTACAAAGTTTAAAGTTTTTGTAAAGTTCAAGATTATTTAATGATTGAAAACACATGTGTCTGTAACTCACAGTACACAACATTCAAATACACTACTATTCAAAGCAAAATCTAATTAGCTAGAACCCAAGATTTTCTTTTCTTTGGGATCTTGTAGAAAGTTATCTTGGTAAAAAGTCTTAAACTTAAAAGCTTTGTAAGTTAAAGAACATATTAAGGCCTAGGATGAAAGAAAGGAACACATAAATAAAAGTAAAATCAGAAGAAGGATTCATGAATCATTTATCTAGGTGTACTTTTTCTTTGAGAGTTGAAGGATTTAAAAGGATACAGAAAATAGGTTCACAGTAATACAAACAGGTCTCTGCCACATAGATTTCTCCATTTCTCTCTCTCTCACTTTTTTTTTTTTTTAAGTCAGCTTAGCAATAATGCAATTAAAGCCCTGTCTGGCCTTTCAGTCAGTCAGCTCCCTGTCAGGGATGCCAGAGCACTGAAATGCTGCTAGTGTCTCATGGGACCCATGCTCAGAGCTTTACTTTTCTCCCAGACGTGGGCCCATCCTGTTGAACTGACCCTGCCCATCACTCAGCATGATGATGCCAAAACAGGTGGCAGCCAGGAGCTGCAGGCACAGCAGTTTGTCACCGTGCTGATCAAGCCCTGATTTATGCCAGTTTCCATCGGCATAAACCAAAAAGCTCCCCCTTTCCTTCAGGGAGAGACAAGGAAACTGGAACTTTGTAGTAAAGCAGTAGGACCAGAGGTAAAACTAAGTGGAGGATACATCTGGAATTTTGGCAGATTGTTCTGCCAAAAATTATATTTCAGCTTGAGAGCTACTTTCAAGCCCCTGTGCCCACTTGCGTTTTTTGTGCATTTGAGTTGCCAAAACTGTGCCTGTGGAAAGCAAAGAAAATCTGTAACACACAGCTTCTACCAGGACTGTTATGTGTATAAGGTATGTATGCTCTACAAACCAAGGAGACCAGTTCCTGGAAACTGGTGTCCAAAGCTTTACACAATCCCTTAGCTACTGTCACACCACAGAGTGCCCACAGAAATTACCTGTCTTTTCTAGTTTCCCTTTTGCCTTTTGCTGCTGAACCTCCATCAGCTGAACTTGCTGTTTGTAGAATCCTAATGTGAATCCAGTCTATGAAAAGAGTGCTTGCCCTACATACTCAGGACAGCAGTATTGTATGGATACAAATGAGGCTGTCCAGATCAGGAAGCTCATCAACGGCTCTCAGAGCATCTCTTTTAGGGCTTTGAGTTTCCACACTGATTTTCATAACATTGGTTTTTGGCTTGCGCATTTTAAGACCTACTTGTTTAGTTATTCTGATTAAAAAGTTTGTTGTTGTGTTTCACATGTCAGCACATTCAGGAAGCAAGTGTCATTCATATTCATATAAGTCTAGTGAGACCAACACAAATAATCCATCCTTGACATCCTTTGCTTGTTAATAATGCTTCTAAATGACCTGGTTTATTTTACAAGGACATAAACATATTTCTGTTGTCTGCCAAGGAAATACTTTATTCATGCCACAAAAGGGTTTCAAATAGTCTATCAGGCTTAGGACGAGTGGCAGATGCCATTCATCTCTTTTTTTCCTTTTCTTTTATACACAAATTGAATAATGCAAGAATAAATGTGATGAAATTAAGCTAATCTGAGTCTGAGGTCAATAGTATTGTGGATTTTATCCATTTTGCAAAATGGAATCAGGAGATTTTTATTTTTTTAAAGGACACTCTTTCACTCTGAACTGGCCCAGCTAATAGCAAGTGACCTCTGCTTTATGCTGCAGATGCAAGCATGAACAGAATGATGAAAAGTTTTTTCAAATAGATGTGCTTTAAAGAAAGGGACACTTTCTGTGTACAGCCTCATTTATTGGTCTCTTTAGTGCTTCAAATCTGAGACCAGAACACTTCCAGATGAGTTAGTTACTCAGGTACATGTCAGGAGTAATTTGGAGTTATATTTCCTATTATTCTGGAGAAGATTCATTCTCCGGCACTCAACAGTGAATCAACGTTTTCTGCTGTTATTTTATATTAACCCTCAGTTTTCGTTTGTAGGCTTGTTTGTGGACATCTGGCCTGGGTTCTTTCCTCCAAAGACTCTTTTGTATCAAATGGAGATCTGTTATAACACATTGAAAATGACCTATGCCTCCATTTGCTTGTATGGTTGTGAGGACAGAAGAAGAAATGAAATTCTGTATTTATGTTTTATTGGTAATATTGTAGCTGAAAAAAAAATTAAGCAGAGGCTTTCTGGTTTAGAAAACCTTTGTTTTACTCTCTTTTTGATTATTTTTTAGATTACTTCCCCTGACTTTCAATATATTTTTCCCTGTTGACAATTTTACTATTGGTTTCACTTTAAGTGTTTTTATCTTTCTATTAACTTAAAAACAATGTCTATATCTGTCTTCTTCTGTTCATAATAGCTTTCCACATTGTGCTGATGAACAGTTTCTCTCTCCTACCCAAACCATTCCTAGATATTTAGCCAAATATATATCTGAGGATTTCTCCAAATACATATCTGAGGATTTCTCACAGTTTTTCCTCTCTTATCAGAAACGCAATCCTGCGAACATGATGGAAAAGCTGTCTAAACAGAAGGCTCAAACTCCTCCCTACTTTGATGGTAGAGGATACATCTGGAAATAAGCATTTTTTGAAAGCGCTTTTTAAAACAAAATTTCATGACACAGCACACAAGTCATGCATATTTTCTACGTTGATTTCTCTGATGTACAAATGTCCAAAAGAATGAAACTAATTGCTTACTCGGTTCCTGAATGCTTATGAATTTGTGTTAACCATTCTCACCAAGCTGGTCATCTCAGCAAATACCTTCACAAATCCTTTACATGCCAGTGGTGTTCTTCAGTTTATGATTGTCCATCCCATGACACTTAGGGAGACTGATAGACAGGTAAGGTAGAAGCTTAGGAAATTGTCTTTTTCATATTATGTACTTTAAAAGCAAAATACAGGATGATAATCAGATTCACATATTGCATGTGGATTTTGCAATATAATAGACTTGGTCTAGGACAGCTTTGAGAGCCTATAATGAGTTCTATTCTTACAATTAGAAAACTCCAAGGTCATTTATTAGCTCCTGGCCCTTGGCTCAGCACGTTTGTGTCCAGCCTTGATCATATATATCCCAGTTAAGGCCATGCACAAGCACTCAGCTTCATTTTGTCAGTTAGGAGACTACAGGACAGCTAATCAAATAAGTGTGCTTGGCTTATTATGTCTTTATTAAGCATTCTTAAAATAACAGACAGTTTATTCCTCAGGCCTCTAGTAAAAAAAATCATTTCCAGAGGCTATTGAATAAAACAGACAGGCCTCAACCTGCACTTTATACAGCAAACCTCTTCAGTCTGTAGACTGTAGCCAGCAGCCTGAGTGAGATTTTTTCACTAAAATAGGTTTTCACCATAATTTGTCAAAACTAAGATTTCTTGTTTACAGAAACAAATCTTGTTTGTTGAGAATTATTCCCAGGAGCAAGATGGGTTGTAACCTCAGAGACAAATTGTGTAGGAAAAGTTCCACATAAGTTTTGGATCCTTCCTCCACTGAGTGCCCTATCCATTGAAATAGCTGATTATACCCTTTCTGGTAGCATCCACCACATCAAAGTTCTAAGGAATGGAAGAATATGAAAACATTTCTCATTTCACTCTTTCACTCTTTCAAGTAAACATGTTAAAAAAACTTACACCATGCATAAATCTAGCAGTAATCTAATTTTTCTTAAAATGATGCCTCAAGCAAATGAACTGTGGCAAGAAAGGGAAGGTATTAAAGCTCTAAAAAACTCCCTTGTTTACTTAGATTCTACATATTCTCTATTTTCTTAAACTACTACTCCTGCCAAGGGATTCAAAGTCCTACTGCTGTTCAGTTCTTCTACCAAACACTGAGAAGAAAAGTTTAATGATGCTTATTAGATCAGTTCTGACAAATAACTCAGTAGTTTCACACCAAGTAATTTTACTTTTAACAAAGATATACTAAGAAAAGCATATAAGAAGGTTGCAGAAAATATTAGTCATTTAGCTCTTTTCATGGACCCTTCTCACACAATAAAGGAGTTTTTGTTTCCACTTTCAACAGGAAGTATGATGAAATTAATCTCTGATTTATTAATCCCTGTCAAAATTCATCTGAATGGCTAGGTACTACCCTTTCTGTTCCTCGCTAGCTTCAGAGAAGTGTCTTTAAACCTCACGTACCCATTGTCAGTAATTTTGATGCTGTACACACCACATCCAGAAATAAAAACACATTAACCACGCTATGACTATCCCATAGATAGAAGGATAATGCTCGTTCTTATATTGTTGGAATCTCTCTGCAGCATTCCATGTTTCCATCATGAGGCAGAAGTGTGCTGTCTAAGGAGGTATTTCATATTTTGTACATCATTCTGCTCCTTTAACTTTCATAGCCTGGGGAACCATATACTTCTATTTTGTTTGTGGCTGCTTGGATAAAGAATGACACCTGACACTTAAAAAGCAAGCACACCTCTTGAGAGAAAGCAAGAAATGAAAATTTTAGACAACTCACACACAAAGATTCAGAAAGTTCATTCATCTTTCACTATTTAGAAAATTGATTAGATATTACAGACTCAAATTTGAGTATGTTTGCTAATGATACAGTTCTGTTTGCCCTTCACATCATACAGGTATCTTACCCTCGCTAAATTAATTTACTTTTTGATGGAGATGAGCTCATGGATGAAGAACAACTGTTTGAAAATTAATCAGACCAAAATTAAGATTACACTGTGAGGCAGGGAAAACACACTTTGCAAATAGGCATGTTCTCATCTATTTGATAAAGTGTAATCATGACTAGTCCATTCTTAACACAAGTTACTTTGGAATTCTTTTTCTTCACTGCTACGAACTTTTCATGATACAGTAATATCCAGGGAGAAGTAATTAATTTTGACTAGGACACTTAGTAATCTTTGCCTTAAATAACCTGACCCTATGTCTCCTGGATGTGCTTAGAAAGATTACAACAACATATTCTTGGACATAAAACAGAACTCCAGAAACTACAGCCAAGTCTGAAATCCAGCAGAGAACTTTGTAACTTATTATAAGGACCATAAGCTCAGCTTTGCCTTCTGATCTCCCTGCAGAAATTTCCATAATAATCAGATCTTGGGTCACCTTTCAGGTTGGGCTTACCTTGAAAAAACCCAATCAACCAAAAAACTAATTTTTCTTAAAAAACACTATGATTAACAAGCAAAATGATGCATGTTGCCAGGTGGATTAAGGTTCTTGATTGGACAAAACATTGGCTGGACCTGGTCCAATACTTCTGAAAACATTCTCAGAAGACCTGAGAACCAATACAAGTCCTCAGCCTCTTAAGGTTATCCTCTGCTAACCTTATTCTCTGTCTTCACAACCAACTTTCTTGACCTTCACTCCTCTAATAAACACCTAGTAGAACATATGCAAATGTAAAAAATATTTTTAGTTTTTTCATCTTCAGACAATTATCCCCTAGGAGAAGGCAGAGTGAAAGAAGAAAATTACCTGAAAAAATTATAATCTCTGAATTATTCATTTTTCAGAGTATTAATATTGTTTTTATATGAAATAAGGGTTCTTTGTCCTGCACATTTGAAATAACTCTTAAGGTTATGACAGAAGTGTGTGCCCCCAAAGAACAGATTTTTTTTGTTGATCATTCAAACATACCACATGCATCAAAGTTTGACTATGCAATTAGTGTTGTTTCTGCCCTTTAGGATTCATGGTGTTTTACAAAAAACTAATATTTAACCTCTAAATTATGGAAGCAGCCTCTGACTTCTATCAAGAGGAAGTAGGAAGCAGACTCCTACTCATATCTTTTATATTTTTTGCTCACATCATAAGGCTTGGTGTGATTTGTTACTCATTGTCATCTTAGAGGACTCCAACATTTTTACAGGAAAATGAGTCAGTTATAATGGTTTTCAACCAAAATTAATTAAGTATGAATGTTTTTGAGCAATACGCTTTTCATTAACCACAAAAATGAAATAATTGAGACTACTAGTAAGGATCCAGGTCTAAAATAATTAAAAGATGAGGCTGCTTGTATCTATTCATATGTTCTGAAATATCTATTAAAAAAAAAATAAATCCAGTCCAGTAATTCCAAGATCAATTAAGAACACGGAGTCTTTTATTTGTGTCCAATTGTATCACATCTAAGGAGTTGCTTTTAAATTTCTGCCTCTGAAGCCAGCCAGTTCTATTGCCTACATACACTAAAGGCAGAGCAGAACTTTGCTGTCTTTCTTGATCAACATTCAGCACCAAAAGGTAGAAGAGACAGGACAACACATGTAAGACAATGCCAACTTTCTTTAGGAAGCTGAGTTTTAACTGGCTGTACTATAGAGGGGTAGCATTGGTAACTGAGGCTCCTTCTGACCTTCCTACGTGGAGCAGCTACCCACGTACCAGGTAACATATGGCTTAAAGCAAGAAAATTACAAGTGCTCTGTTTCCTTGTTATTGTTCATATTAAGAAACATATCATTACTTTTATACAATAGATTCTATTGCAAGGCGTGGAAATAAGTCAAAATATTATATATGTTTTGCTATTATCATGAAACAAACTTCTCTAAGAAATCTAAGAACATCTCCACAACAAGATGAAATACAAACATAACGTCTAGTTCAGATGTTACAATAATCTTTCATCTTCAAGCTAAACTATAATCTCTATATCCAGGAAGGAGCGGAATTACCTTCTAAATGCATACCTGCTAGCTGAACTGGCCTGCTGAAGGGCCTGTAACACATTATGCATTTAATAAATTTTGTTTGGTCTTTAATGACCAGAAAAGAGAAAACCCAGCTAAGTGGATTTAGAATTTTCATGGCAACACTGATTTCATTCTTACTGACAGGCTTTGTATTACCCAGAAGACTGCTGAACATAACTACTTCATCTCAGGAACTGCCTGCTGAGATATATCGTTTAACAAAACATTAAGCAGAAAGGAAAAGAATTGTTCAGCATGAAAACTTCAGAAATAGCTAAGACAAGTTCAGGACAGAATTTATTCATGGAATGAAAGTGGAAAGACATTAAGAGTTACTAATTAATTGAATTTTTCTGCATTAAATAAAAATGGAAGATCTGGCTGCTGTTGTAGCTCAAGTAAAGAAATTGCTGGTTATATTCTCTCAGGAAATATTCTTATTTATTGAAATGGAGGCTGAAGTTACAAAACTCAAATATAAGTCTCAATTTCCTGTCAGAGGTATTGCATTTCTCAAAAAGATCAACCAAAAAGAAGTTCAACCACTGTGCTATAGAGCAGATCGGCTTTCCCATTATCAGAAATTAGAGGGATACAGGAGTTAGGACCACAGACAAAACAGATAGTGGGAACAGAGGAAAAGGATTTGAAAGGTATGGAGGGAACATTATGTGACATTGCCTTGAAAAACAGCCTTCAAGAAATTTGCTCATAGTCCGATTTTGCTCAATATTTCAGAATTTTGATTATTTCATTGCTATCATTCATTTCTTTAACAAAGAAGAATTAAGAAACTGGCCAATAACACAAAGCCATGAAGTTAATCCATTCAAGAGATAAATGGAAGAACACCTAGGAAGAACCAGGTGACCTTGAAACACAAAGAAACAGAAATGTAATGGTAAAATAAAATACAAGATCCTGAATTGAAGAAAGAAAAGGAATTTTTAGCATCAGCTAGAACTGAAGGAGAAGGAGAGAAGCACAGGTACCTTAGCTAATCATGGCAAGGCCATTAACCAGCAAAAAGAAGCAGCAATGAATAACAAGATTAAAAGGTATTTCAATCAAGCTGTTTCTAGTTGAATAAGGCAAATGTAAATTTCATGTGATGTCAAATTTATAATGCATTTTTCACAACACATATTTAGGTACAAGAAAATCAGATGTAAAACAGTTGTAAAGAATAAGGACTGGTATGCTCTGAGCAATGACCAGCCCATCTTATGAGGTGAGTTTAGATGAAACGGACTTGTTTTCAACCAAGTAAAATGAAGACCAGGAAGAATTTGTTATTGGTACATCTGGGGTAAATAGATGAGGAAAAAAGAGTGCTTTGGTTTTGACTATAGAAAACATGTAATGGGATGTAAATGTTATTAAGAGATCAGAAAAAATCTAGTTTCTAGACTGTCAGGTAGTGAAGACTGTAACATCTCTTTTAGAGGCTTCTCATCAATCATATGCTTACCATCTTTCAGTTTTGATTAAATTAAATTCAATTTACTTGCACTACTTTTATTAAATTATAGAAAACTGTGGGTTTATAAATACCCAGAAGTTAAATGCCCTGGTAAAACTCGTCTTGGTAGAAGTCATTGTTTTCTTGTTTGCCATTTGGTCAGGCTGGCGGAAGCAGAATTGCCTGAGCCCTTAGTGTTGCACCAGAATGTACCTCTGACCCTGCAGCCAGGTCACCTTCTCTAAGGCAAGAAGTTTTTTGCTATTTCCATGAAGTAAAATTGGTAATAACAAGTGTATTTTCATGTGCAACAATTCAAATTCTTGAGGTAGGTCTTCCACCTACAATTAGCAAAAATTTGAACATCCCAAAAAAATCAAATTGTGTGCAGAGAGCCAATGCAAAACAGAGAGCCATTTATGGAGGCAAAGGAGAAAGCAAAAGGGGTGCACAGCCCCACTTGAGTGTCAAGTGTAGTTTTGCTTCATATAATGTCTCCCAGAGTGATGGGATGTGTATGGATAAACTCTTTTTCATTGCACAGCTCACAGGCATCAATGGACATTGGGCTACACGTACAGTGAGATCTGAACATTACTATGACAAACATGCTGTGCATGGTAAATTCTCCTTGTTTCCTTAAATTAAGAGCTTTTCTCTTATATTAAAAGTGTGGTCTGTGCAAATTGGTTCCACTTGCAACAGACATTACCTGAGAGATGGCTTTAAAGAAACATCCTTCCCACCCATATTTTCTCCACTTGTTATAAAATATCGTAGTCATCTCTTAGCCATATCAATTAAGATAGGCTTTTTCTTAGCTATTTTGTCATCTTTATATCAGCACTTACTATATTATTTCTAGCATTATTATTATACTTCAGTATTCTACTTCATTATTACCAAAAACAACTTGAGCAAACAATCTAAACAACCTAAACTTTATGACTATATATTCCTATTTAGTCAGCACACGAGAACACTCATTCAGGTGATTGAAGTAACACAACAAGGCACAAACAAGTCCAGGAGGCTCCTGTCGGCATCACCGACACCTTCCTGACAGAGGGAGTTGAGGATCCCCAAGGAGTGGTGGGCTGGTTGACCTCCTAGTGACAAACAGGGAAGGCCTTGTTAGGGATGTGAAGGTTGGGGGCTGCCTTGGCTGCAGCGACCATGGGATTGTGGAGTTCAGAACTGGGCAAGGAGGAAGCAGGGCAGAGAGTAAGATTGTCACTATGGACTTCAGCACAGCTCACTTCAGCCTCTTAGGGATCTTCTTGGAAGAGTGACATAGGAACAGGTCCTGCAGAAAGAGGGGTCCAAGAGACCTGGTTGATATTCAAGGAACACTCCCTCCAGGCTCAAGAAATTGAGCAAAGGGGGCAAGAAACCTGCATGGATTAAGTCACCAATGTCACCATTAGTAGTGACAGAAAGAGAAGCAAAGCTAGAGCAGCAGTTATTGAAACGAATTAATTTTACTCATTTGGAGCAGTGCACCTGTGACCTGCAGAAGGAATTACACCAGCTAGGCTTAAGACACAGCTTGTGAATATAATTCCCTATGAAAGGCATTATAAGACATAGCTTTTTGGCAAGTCAGAGTTTTAGCAGAGAGGGTTCATATCAGTCCTTGTGCTTACCATAAGAAGGTCATTGCTGTTTCATTGCCATTTCAGAAATAGAGCAACCCTAAGAAGTATAAAAAAAAGACACTGGACAAAGGAGATACTTACCTGCATTAAGTACTTCTAAGCATCTGCCAGGAAAGTAGTATGCAAATGCAAATATTGCAACTCACTATGAAGAATTTGCAACATCCTCATGATCCACCTGCAGAAAATAGAAAAAAAAAAAATTGAAATAAAGTTTAAAGCAAGAAAACCTTGGAAAACCTGAACCTTTTCTTCTTTTTTTTTTTTTTTTTTTTTTTTTTTTTTTTAACACTCTCTTAGCATCAAATTCAGTACTCAGATGAGGCATTCAGAAAGACCTTGTAAGAAGCAGAACACAAGATCACATGCAGAACACCAAAACTGTATTTAGAAATATAGTCATTGGCTGAGGAATTGCTAAATGGCCATACAGTTTATCTGAACTTGTTACAGTGATGTGGAGCACTGACAAACTAAATGGGGTTCAGTGAGCAGCCAACGAGCGTTATTCATTCATACAGCTGTTCCACTGCTGCACTCAGGCACCCATTTACAATCCTTACCTACAAAAGGTCATAAGTGAAAATTTTATCCATCCTGAAATCATCTAGTGACACTTCATTGCAAAGATTCATTAAATTTAGATAGGTTAAAAAAATAAGGAGCAAAGGCTCAGAGAATCGCTTTTGCAGATGAACATCAATGCCTTAGGACGTGCAAAAGCAGTTACTGGAGAAATCATACAAGAAACAGTAAGTTTTGAAGCAAATGAAAGTTTGATCTATTTCAGTATCTTGAAAAGTTTCTTCATATGGACTTAGTGATAAGATCATCTGAATTAAAAATAGCTAAAAGACCATGACAAATAAGAATAGAAAAAAAAGGAATTATCAATTTGTGCTAGCTCAGCCTCAGTGCTTGCATAGATAAGATTATATCAGTCTGTTAGACTGAAAGATAGAAATATTCAAACCATCAAAGGGAGATGCAGTTGGTAACAACAGAATATTTATACCAGTGCAACACAATTTTAACAAATCAGTGCCCTAACCTGCTTTCTGAGTAGAGCCCGGATAATCTAGAACTACCCAAAACAGCTCCATCCACTTAAAATAACAGCTATATCTGCATAAGAATCCCAGAAGGATATACTCTAGGGCACCTCAAACAGTCCTGAGCTTGAATGGGAAGAACGCAAAACCAGGTTGTTTCAATCAGTCTTGCGTCTTAATGAAATTCCTACATAATTTTGGCAACTGAGAAATACGATAAGTTGGTCATGAAAGGCTGCTGATCAAAGGTCTTATGGAAAGGAGTAAATTATTTGTAAGAAGCAAATAAGAAGCAAATATAATTTAAGAAGAAAAACTTGCCTTTTCCTTTTTTCTTCACTTTTTGATTGGATGAAAGTAAGGTTCTATATTTATACACCTAGAGGCATATGTTCTTTTCTTTGGTAATAAATATGTAGAAAGCAAATAACATAACAAGATAACATAAGAATAGTTTTACCATTTTTTTTAAAATTTTTTAATGCATCTCTTACATTTTCAATAGTCTTACTCTTTCATCGTCTTCTATGGACCATGACAGTTTTTTAATGGAGATGGGCAAGCAGGATAGCTATTTAGATAAAATAGTTTATCATACAGACCATAGTTTTCAGACCCCTTTGGTGACAAAGATTATATGCTATTAACTCAAAAAGAGTAATTCTTCACCCATATAGGAAAATATCTTTCTAAAATGACCTTGTGTAATCAAATCAGTACCCACTAGAGTCTATTATGTTGGTGACAGAACATTTCCAGAAATAGAAACTTCAGTGTCTTGTTCTCTGTGGCCAGACTGATGCCACTGCTGCTAACACTGAATATCTCCTTAGTAATGCAAACAGCCACAGTGGTGTACAGAAGACTACTCTCAGGAAGGAAGAACACTCCAAGAAAGGACTGTTTAATACCTAGGAACAATATAGATTAGAAGTCAAACTGAAAGGCAGCACAGCATAAAGTTTCCCAAATTGCCTGTTACTTCATTTGTCAAGTTTCAGATTCTTTTGTGTACCCATCCTAAAAATATCAGATATCCTTTCAGAGGACAAATTTACAGAGTGTTCTGCACGAACCTGCTCTGATGGGGCTGAGGACCCTCCAATGGAAATTCAGTAGCATTATAAAGACCCTAAGAGTCTCTGTTGAATCTATTTCTCTCCTTTCTCTTCGAGGGCAAGAATGGTTAGTTTCCTAAGGGAAGGGGCTTTGTTGCTCTGTTGCTTTTGCTTATAGCAAGTATGAGGACTGCCTCTGTCATCCAACTAGGAAGACAGATACATCCAAAACTGATCTGGCCCATCTGAAAAAAGGCTGGGATGAGTCATCATGTGAAAGTGTCACTCTTTTCACTGAGTTTTGACTGCCAGCTAAGATTAGGTGAAATACACAGCACCCATAATGTCTAGACTACTCGACGTCCACTGCCTGTAGAGGGGGTAACAATACCTACAAATTCATAGATACACTGTAGCTGCTGTAATTTTTGTGGTTATTTGCTAATAAGAAAACACAAAAGATATTTCCTAACAGCAGTTAGAACCCATATTTACCTCTGGAAAATTACTGTAAAACCTATTCACATAACCAAGAACAAGTTAGATTCATTTGACTCAGCAACTATGTACTTCTCTAAGAGGAAATGACAACACAAAAAAAAAGAAGAGAATTCTGATTTCCCAAAGTTATTTTTAAATAATTGTGTATAAAATTTGTACTTTTTTCAGCATTTTTCTCTCATGAAAAACAGAGCTCTTTAGCTAACAGGAAAACTTCAAAAAGTTTTACAATTATTTTCGGCTTAGATAAGCACACTGAGTTTCAAAAAATCTTTACAAGAAATTATCCAGCCATTTGAAGGCTGGATTCAGATCTCACTTATGCTGATTTGACCTTGCATCATACCTACTGAATTCTGTAGGATTACTTCTCACTTAGGTTGGAATAAATGAGTTTCAGAAATCTGTGGTCTGCAAATGGGAGTAGATTCAATACAAGAACTGCTTGCCTTTAAAGACTCCCAAGACTTCTGAACCCAGCTGGGAATTTCTCTAACAACAACATGTCTCAAGATATCTTGACACTTCCAATGCTGGTCAGCTCCCCAAAACTCAAGGGCTATAAAAATAAAAAAGGAAAAAAATGCCTTACAATCTTTCAGAACCTCAGTTAAGTCTGTATCACATCTGGAAATGGGGCCATCCTCGCAAAAATACCTCCAAACAAGATGGAGTGAAGAGATCTGTTCAAATTCCCAGCTGGTTCTCTGTCCCTAATTCTATTCTTGTACTCAAGTTTCCCTGCAGTTTATTGCTGAGTGCAAAATGATGTTTCATTTCAAGGCACATAGTGACTCAACGACCAGAGTTTAGTTCCTTGCTTTCCAAAGTGCTTTTATGCAATGGAGAAATGAAAGGTACTAAAATAAAATCATGTTATATTCTTCAAATCTGTTCACTTGCATTATGTTGGGGGCTTGATATAATGCATAAGACTACATAATGCCTAAGAGAGGACAGCAAGGAATTACCGCTGTGCATCACAGAACTCTGAAGAAGCTCAGTTCAGTTATATTTCTCAGCAGAGATTCAGTAATATTCTAGTCAAGTACTTTTGTAAAAGATAGAACACCAGCTCTTGATAATCAACCAAATTTTTACATACACCTTTGGTTTTCCAGCCAATTATCTGTAGGAAAGAGACAACATTTACTATCGAGCAATATATATTTTTCTTCACTGGCATTTTCAATGTAAAAGCAGCTTACTATACCTGCAGAAGTAAAAGTAAAAGAAACTGTTTTCACCAAGTTTGTGTGACACTCATGATTAAATAATTAAATTTTCATTGTCTTTCCTTGCATACTTTCCATCCTTTATGTCTACTACTAGACTATGAAATCTGGCCCAGACTTTAACGTTTCAGAATCCCGTTTGCAGAAGAAAGCACTATTTTATTGGTGAAAACAGCTTGAATAAAAACCTGTTCTCTTTTTTACATATTTGGAAACAACAATTACAGTACAGGTCTTTTTCCACTGCGTCAAATTGCAGGTCTAAATTTCTTCAAAGTCAAATTATGTTTTACCTGCACTTTTTATTCCCTGATGAAAATGTGCACCTCCTTCTTAAGATTTTTAACTGAAGATTGTCTGACCACATGGCCAATCAGTTCAAGTTTGGCTGGAAAAAAACTGTAGAAATGGTAATAATAATAAACAGTAATAACAGTCACAATAATGTAAATATCTCTGTATTCCTACATGATAAGCCATAAAATGCAATAAAAATTGTGACAGCATATTTTGTTTTAAACTTTCTGTGAGCTACAAAATTACTTGTAACCAACTTAACTGTGGTATCTCTGGAAAAAAATTTTTTAAAATTCTTTTCTACATAGACTTTCTTTAGAAATTATTTTATGGAAAGAAAAATTAATCTCCCAGCCTTCTGTCTATGTCTAGAGGTAAGCAACAGAGATATACTTTCAATCTGCAGTAAGGACCTATCATTCCTCATCCTCACACACAAAATTAAGATGTTTAATCTGGTCTCTGGCTATAGGATTGCAAGCTTTCCTATAAAATCAGGACAGTAAGAGAATTAATGTAACATAGGAAAAAGTAATACAGTATGTAATCACGTGCAGAAACAGCTTTAAGAAGAAACACCATGTAACACACACTAGCACCATTATACACTTGTTCCCTAGTTAGACCTCGTTTGTCAGCACAAGTGTCATGTCTTCTCCTGCACAAAAAGCCAGGCTTTAAAGCCTGTTTGCCAAAACCTTTTTCCATGAGCTTCACAGCAACAGATCTTTGTAAGCCTTCGACTCAGACAGAAAAGTGAAAAGAGAACTAGTTAAGTCAAAGACTCTAGAAAATGGAGTAGATTTCAACTCACAGAACAGTCATCAGACTGACTGTCAGGCTAAAGAGTTGCATGGCTTTTTACTAACCTAAGACACAGATGCTGAAATCATCTCGCTCAGAATTAAAATAAAATAAGAAAAATATCTACCTTTCCAGTTCTAAGAAATTCACTTTCTTAGTCTCTTATCCAAGAGGACGGACAAAATCCCTAATTATTTTGAGGGCAGCAAAATAACTTCACTCAAGCACAAGAATTAAGTTGGCATAAAATTGTCATGAATATTTTGTATAAATGGTCTTAGACTATGCTTCCTGTTATAACTGAGGAAAATATTTAAATTTGTAACTTATCAAAACAGCTACTAGTTTTGGGTGGATGAGCAAGTGGAATTTTGCCTATATGTGTTAAAAAATTCATTTCCCTGCCCCAATCTTTTTTATGCTTTCCAGCCAAACAAAATAACAGAAAGGGACCAGCTATTTCAATTGGCAAGTTCTGAATGCTGACTAATATTCATGAGAGGAGACATCCCAAGAACTGGACTAAATTCTCATTTTCAAGTATAATTTTAAGCCGTTGACCTAAACCCAAACATCTGCAGATTGAAATGAAACCTCTGTTTAATCTCTTGGACCTTCACAGTGTGAAAATAATTTTGCTTCTGAAGCTCAATTGCGTTGGCATATTAGTCAAGCCACCCACTTGCCTGCTTCACTTTTTCCACTAACTTTTCCATTTTCCCATTAAGAAAATAGAACTGTCATCTACCTCTACAGCTATTAATCATTTTTCCATGATCAATTCTCAATCTTCATCCTTCAGGTCTTGCCAAAGTGTTGTCACTCCTTATCTTTCATGCCAACTTCTCGCTGCCTATGACCATCTCAAGTTCCTCTGCATCTTTTACACAGATCCTGCCTATATTTCATCTTGATTTGCATGCCATAGCTGTCAAGTTGCACACCAGAAATTATCTTATAATATTGCTTCTTTGCCATGTGACTAACTTTTTTTTAAGCTTCACAGAGCTGCCAAAGCCTCTGGGAAGCAAACACAGCCTACAGCAATCTGCTGTAAGGACACCAGGAGGCTACGTGGGGTCATTGAAGAACAACTCCTCCCAGGCCTGCAGAGCAGTAAACCTTCTACAGCATTGAAAGCATTGAAAGCAATACATTAAAACAAGAAATACAATTTCACTGCAAAGAAGCAAGGGATAATGACTGCAACAGGCCTTCAGCCTCTTCCTTCCCCCAACTCAGATATCCCTTTTCCTTTGCTAGTAATTCTCTTGCTCTCTCTAACAGCCCCTCTTTTTCCAAAACAGAGTTTGCATCCTAATCCTACTGTTGATACAGTCCAGGTCTAATTAATGTACTTTCTAACATTTCCTGTCCTTCATTTGTCTTGCCTTTCTGGAGGTGTGACCTTGTGAAGGCTTATATACTTCTCTCTCTATACTTGAGAAACAAAGTCTGCTGTGTACATTAGCACAGCATTAGGACCATGGAAATGGGAATCAAACTCTCTGGGGGTCATTAATGTTTCTGAACATGAGACAGAAAATACAGTTAAACCAGGGGGAAGGAGGGGCCAAGGTAAAGGTGCATGGTTTTGAGGGGAGGAGGTGGTTTTATTGCCTTATCTCAAGTTTTGTGCTCACCCTCCTTTTAAAGTAAAACCAGCATTGGTACAACTATTAAAGCTTCACAGAACAATGGTAGGGAAGGGTTTCATATTTATCCTATTTTTTCCATTGAGCAATGTTGGCTAAAGCCCTCTGACTGTAAAACCTCAGTGAAAGGAGCTGCATGACTGCTTTGGTAGGCTAAACAATGGATGGATGAAGGAAAAGTCTCATGTCAGCCATGGATTCAAACATAAACAAGAGTTAACAAGCAGGCTTGTACACAGAAAAATCACATTACGACATAGATTTTCACTTCAGCCATGACTGACATGGAAGACGCCAGGTCACTCCCTGTCACAATGGGAAACTTCACACTCCAACTCAGAACAGTATTTCCCAATACCCTTTGGCAGTAAAACTGCAGTTTAAAGGGCAACAGATCCAAGGCTGCTTTCCTAACCATGACAAGAGGGTGGTGTTGTCCCTGTCAAACTCTGTCAAGCTGATTGCTTCAGCTTTATAAATGTGTCTCAATATTTTATGTGTCTTACTTAAAACCTAGCCCAAGGAGCTATTATTTTTAGCTCCCACAGTCACAGAAAAGGCTCATAAAGTAAATTTTACAGGCTCCTACCTATAAAAGGTTTCTGCAGTTTTTGTTTTAATAAAAAAATAGGTAAGGGCTTCAAGTAGTTTTGTGATTTTGACAACTCTTGAGCACTTTCAGCTGTCAATATTAATGCTACCCTCTCCCTTCTCAGCTGAATCTATCAATATGAGCTGTAGCGTCCAGTGTGATTGCAGCTTTGTGACTTTGTTATGTTTAAGGGAGCAGTCCCTAGGTATCCTACTCCTTTCCTGCTACGTTGCCATCACCAGCCACCTACAGAAACAACTGCTGACAAGCACCAACAGCTTTAGGTGTAAGTGAAATAGATAGTTGCCTCAAACTGAAAACAATAGACTTTGCTGCAATCTTTGCCTAGGTGTTGCCTTGTCTAAATGTTGAACTAGTAAAAATGTAGGACAGAGTCACAGAGGGTACCTGACCCTGTATGAACCCATTCTTTGCAACAGAGTACTGAGTAAAGTGGCAATGGGCTGGTGTAAAGGGAATAGGAATACGGAAGAGGCTTTTTACTTGACCACCCTTTTCCTCCCTAGAAAAAAACCTCAAATCTATTGATCTCATGCTTCCCCATAACTTTGCTTTGCCAGCAAAGCTGATGAGGGTTGAGTCAAAATTTCTAACAGTATGATATGCATTTATATAACATTTTAATTTATGGAAGAGTGAGAGAATACTGCAGTAAAAATTAACAAGGAAAACTGGACAGATCGTCAGCTGGCAGTCCCAGTAAGAGCAA
The DNA here is from genome assembly GCA_013397915.1 of Daphoenositta chrysoptera. Classification (NCBI taxonomy): domain Eukaryota; kingdom Metazoa; phylum Chordata; class Aves; order Passeriformes; genus Daphoenositta; species Daphoenositta chrysoptera. The sequence continues at coordinate 954,039 of VZRO01007445.1, forward strand.
CACACTGAGCTAATGTTAGGATGGAAAGAGAATATTTCAAAATTGGCCCAGTTGATGGTAGGTTTCTACAAAAAACGCTCCTTCCTGGCAAAACCAATAGGAAAGAACAGCACATTGGCATGTGTTGAATTTTACCTGAATTGTGAACCAGCACTAGTTCAAAATATCAAGTGATGTATTTATACCCAGGAGAAAAATGTTTTGAGAATTTTCCTGACAGAGTAGATAGAAAGATTGAATTAAAAATAAGCACTTTTTCACATAAACAAGCAAACAAGCTTCATTGTTTTACTTCACTTATCAGAACCCTCTCAAATTCTGGCACATCTGAAGGCATATTTCTGACCCATTACCAAACTAAACATTTATGAATCCTGGACTTCTGTTTTACCATTGGCTGATACAGCTATTTATTTATTTAAATCTTAACTTAACAACAAAATTTAAAAGAAAGAAAAAGTTAAAGAAAATATTATTTTAGTGCATTTTCTGTGAAGTTTGGCAAAACAGCTTGCAATTTTCAAAAAAAAAAATATCAATGGAGAAGTGTTTCTTGGTAATAAATCCATAAAAAAACCTATAAAAATAACAGCTGTTTCTGAGAAAACCTTGAAGCAAAATTAACACTTCAGTACAATTTCAGCAGCTGCAATCTCCAGGCAGTAGCTGAGTTGATGACCAGAAGTAGCTATTTGACACATTAAATATTAACTGAAACAGGGAGGCTTCTGGCATCACACTTGCAGTCTGAACAGAAAATATGATGGCACACAAAGGTCAACTCTTCCGAAGACACGAAACACAGATCCCCAAGGTCCATGCCTGGACCTCTAGATCCTCTTCTTCCAAGATGATTTCCTGCTGGCTGCCACTCCATATATACTAGCGCATGGCTTTTTCTTCCCCAAGAAGTCTGTCCTGCAGGCAGTGCTAGTATGAATCCAACGGAAACAGCCTTTAGCCAGAGAGTCTTAAAGATGAGATACTTCTGTGATAGCATTGCATTCTTTGTGGGAGTCTGTTAGAGGACAGTGAGACATGTGACTGAGGCTCTGCTTAGTTACTGCTGAGTTAAAAAGATGACAGAAAAAGAAACAGAAACTTCCTTTTCAAAATAAGTCAGATGCTTGTTTCTACATCTACATCTACAAAGGAAGGGAGGCAAGTAAGCACGATGGAAGTTAGTCACCAAAGAACTTGGGACTAAATATACAGCCAAAAGTGCCACTTCTCAGCAACCACTGTTCAGCATAAGGTACACTGTGTTTGTGTCCATCCTGGAGTTCTGGCAAAATCTGCTTTCACAGTAAGTTCCTGTAATGAAGAGTTCTAATCAGCATACTTTTGGCTGTACCAGAGTACTGGCAATCATAACAAGTAGCAAGGGGTGGGTCTATCACGTTACCTAGGGCTTCTTCTAAATAAAGCGCAAATTTTAGCTGGAATTCCCTTCTAGATTAATATTTAAATTTTTTGATATGGGCATTTGAAACTGAGTTATGTATACACTTTCGGAGGATGCTTAATATTCCTTCTCTTCTGCCATTTCAAAAAATGACATGGTGACACAAGTATGTCTTAGAAAACAGAATAATCAGCTGACTGACTTTTCTTTTGGCATAAATCCTGCATTGCCATTCTGCTAACAGCTCCCTGTTTCTGCAGCTCAGATACAACTCCCTGGAAATACAGCACCAAGACAGGTGACCAGGAGAATTACAAGGTGAATTTTATAGCCTCTCACAGATTCACAAAGTGCTATCCTCTGCTACCAACCTCCCCTTCCTTGATCATAAAACTTATGTCTAATAAGTTGCCAGAGTATACACAGAGCTAAAACAGTGATAAAATGAAACTAAAATTTTCCACAAAACTAAACTTCTCATGTGCATAAAACTGCAAGTATATAACCTTCTACAAGCAACAGAAGGAAGTTTCAGATAACTGAATTTCTTTGGAGTTATGCAAATGTCAGCAACCAGAATTGTCTTTCAGCTTTTTCCTATTATAAGAACAGGATCTAAAAAACGAAGAATTGATGAGTTAACCTGGTAGCAAAGGACTGCATTATCAATCATTTAATCAGGAGGGAATCAATCAGTACCACTACCCTTAAGCTTCCATGTCAGCATTTCTCCCTCCCACCCATCCTGCTTTATTTAATTGGTCCCTAGTAATCCTCTCAGTTATGGAGTATTAGAGCCTCACATTTATTTAGATTCTCAGTTTCCTGTGAACACAAATGGCAAGCCTATACGTAATATCTTCGAGGGGCTGGCTCTTAAAGTCTGAATGTCCATTTGCTAACAAATAAGAAAATGTAAGCAAGCATCCCACTGGAAACTAGCAAATATTTGTCAGTAAGCAAAAGAAAGATTATATTTTACTGAGATTTCTCCTCTTAATGAGCAGATACTGAGTGTTTATTTTTCATTTCACAATAGCTAAGCAAGCAGAACCAAATACCCTTTTTTATCATAATGAATTCAGCTATCCAAGCATTCGTTTACAGGCAGACAGCTTTAGGAGGGAAAAGCCTCTGAAATGCTTCTAAAAGCTAAGCAAAAGACAATGCCCCTGGTAGAAAACAGCTTAGTTATTTTTCTTAGAACTTTTAATATACAGCAAATAAAGCAATTGTTCCATCAATTTCAATGAAACTATTCTAGAAAAGATTCAACAAATAAAGCTCATTTATTGTTCAGAGCCTATAATAAAAACTTACTGAAACAGCAGTGAAAAAGAACCTGGCCTCTCTCTCTGATCCACTAAAGAACAACAAGCAAGGAAGAAAGAACTAAAAGTTAAGTTTAAGAACCACTTTTAATACAGATGTACATTGCTCTCTGATATGTGCATTGTCAGCATTCCACAAAAAAAATTACCTCAACAAATTTCACAGCACAAAGAGGCCACAGTTTCAAGGAGGACGTAATTCTGACATGGCCCCTTAAGAGAGTGGTATCCAGGGAGTTTGCTAGCAAGGAATAGGCTTACCTGAAAGTCCTGCAAAATGAAAACAAAATTCTTGCAGATGGCTTCTAAAATTACTTTAGGCCTACCCTAATACTCAACTAGATACTAATGAAACAGATTACCAAATAATGTCTGTCTAGTAATGGGGTCTTTGTTACCTGTGTTACTTCCTGGGAGGAAGTCCCCATTCCCTGCTCTGCTACCACACGTTGTACTTGAACAACCCATGCTAGAGCAGTACCATCTGCAGAACAATCAATACCATTATTGAAGTATTATATACCAACCCTCACATTCATTTCACCAATTTCTTGATGGATTTTCAAGCATGTTATATTCACCTGACTACATGTTTGAGAGATAAAAATGTGTTTAATCACCCCAAAAAATGATTCAAAGGAAATAACCAGAAATTAAAAACATCCTGTATCTACAGCATTTGAAATAAGAAATGCCAAGATGGTGGTGTATCTAATGTCCCAAAGGTTGCTGGAATAGCAAAGGCCATGCATGAATAAGGAGGGAAACACACTACAGAGAAAAGCAATAGGTTCTTTTTGTCCTTAGGCCAGTGGAATTTAATCAAGAGTTTGTGCTACTTTTGCACATTTTAGAGAATATAACCAGAGAATTCAGGTTGTAATAGGTCCACACTGCACAGGAGAGAAATTAAATAGAAGTTGCTATCACATACTCATGGCTAAATAAATGACTTCTCTGTCAGACTTGACAAAGTGATAGTATAAATAACTTCCAAGGATAATTTGCTAGCACTTGGCTAGTTGGCTTGATTCAGCAATTGGCACTGATAACCCAGCCTTATTCTCTGAAGAGCAAAGACATTGTTTAATTCTTAACTCCCACTGCAGAAAATTGCCATGTATTGTAGGAACCAATGATTTACCACAGTAACGTAGATCACCAATATACACACTGCAGAGTTCCAGAGTGGCTATCTGTATCATCGTCTCAGAATGTGAACACCTTTATAAAATATAGTGGAAGAAATGGAGCCAAAATGTCAGTCTGTAACATCCCAAAGAAAGCAAAACCAAAAAATAAATCTTTTTTATAAATTGTAATTATAGCCTTCACAGACTGGCAGACTTAGCCTGATACTGGGATCTAATTGAAATCTATTGTATGGACAGATCCTTGCTGGCTGCCCTCTTACTTCTCATTTAAGAGTTTTAAAACAGCGGTTAAGTGATGGGAAAATGTCCTTCTGCATGAGAAAGCATGAAGATTTCTACTTTGATAACTACTTGCTTGTCTGAAGGAGATGCTGTCATGCAGCACCAGCTTCAAGCACTTGGCACACTTGTTGCCATGTGTTTGATTACTGCCCTGCTATCCCTAGGCACCTGTCATTCTTCCCAGTTTGAAATCTAAATCTTCCCCGGCTGCTGCTGCGGCTGCTTTATCTGCCATGGCCAATGAAACTGAGAGTGATAAATAGCACCCTCATGGTCGGGCATGCCCCAGGAAGAAGGAAGACCTGAACAAAGGCAATCGGACTTATTTAGTACTGTTCCTGTTGGCAACTGTCAATTACAAAGCCTCGTGTTCATATTCATTGCTGACCACCTCACAGCAACCCTTCCTCGACTACGTGCTAGCTGAGTCATCTCCTCTTGAAGGTATCCAATAGCAGCAGACACAAATATTTTAACGAATACAGGATTTTTCTGGAAAAAACCCACTTTATATTACTTAAGGACTGACAATAGTATGCAAAAAAATCAACCACCTGTTGTACAGTAGCCTTTTTTTTTCCTCTTATTTACACTAAAGTCCTGAAAGCAGAAGAACAGAGGCCTGAGCCAAGAATTAGACCCCACACCTGTCCTCACCAGCACTGGTACTGAGAACCACTTTGCAGCATCCTCTGTGAGGCTTAAGGTCTCAACCATCTAGAGTATCTCAAAGACTTTGAAGCAACGAAGGACAATAAATCTGGTGACTCAGTCCAAACAGTTACATCAGTACTGTCTCCATCCTAATAACTGATGCAACACTTTAAAAATGAGGAGACAGGGGTGACCTTTGAACAGCACTGCTAAAATTCTCAAAGCTCTGATTCATGCATAGTCCTTATTGTTGAGTGTATTTTAGGGGATAAGCAGCTTGAATTTAATTTTTCAAAACTGAAGGAAATGAAAATGTAAAGGTGATATTTAGAACAGAACAGTTTGATGGAAAACAAGAAGTTCCATATTATTCTCTTTTTAGAGTTTTTCTGACTTCCTTGTCCTAATGCTATTGAGTTTTGAGGGGGACGATCACTGTTTCAAGAAGCTGTGTATTGGGTCTGGATGAGATGGAGTTTATTTTCCCATAGCAGCCCTCAGAGTGCTGTGCTTTGCATTGGTACCCAGAAAGGTGCTGACAACACCCCGGTGCTCCGGCTGCTGCTGAGCAGAGCTGGCACAGCATCAGTGGTGTCTCTCAACTTCCCCTCCCATCAAGGGGCTGGGAGTGGGCAAGGTCCTGGGAGGCAACAAAACTACAGCTCTTCAAATTCATTCTTGAACCCATCATGGCCATTTGAATGGTCTTATCTTTTTCTTTGGTTTCTACAGCAGATGAAATCCTCTAGAATCACCTTAATGAACAAAACATGTATTAGATATTTGGCACATACTGAGAAGACAGTCTTGATGTCAGAGGAGAGTATTCAAACACTTCCTACAAATCAGGCAAAAATAAAAAACATCAAAAATGAAGGGGAAGTCTTCCATTACCCAGCTCTTGAGGGCTGGCTATCAGAAATAACTTTAAATAAGCAGGCATAAGCAGTCATACCAACAAACTTTCACAAGCAGAATGTAAGTCTGTTTTGTAGATCATCTAGAAAAGCAATGGGATGAATGGGTTTAAAACTTTAGTAATGCCTTAGTGACAATGATGACAACATGACATCCTGCACAAATGCTTCAGACATACAGCAGGATGTTTCAGAAATTCAAGAGAAGAGTAAGACTATCACAAGGACAAAGCTTCAAAATAATGAGGTTATTAAGGAAAGGCTGCAATTATAGGGATAAAATACAGCTGATTGAAACAAGTTCAACAGCTAATACAAAGGTACTAGTAGAAATTCTGCTATAATCTGGCTATAAAGGTTGATTAATAAAATTACAAGAGTATTTGAATACCCTAAATTCCACCTAAAGGAGATTATTATTATGCAGTTGTAGTTACAGAAGGAACTGGTTTTTCACATAAGTCCACGGAAACCTGTTTCACAAGAGGTAAACAGAATTATATGAAAGCCTAAGAGAACATAAAACTTTATAAGCAAAAAACAAAGACAAGAGGGAGATGATGGGATGGAAAACAGAAGGAAAAAAGCCAATGTTAGTCTTTGCCATAGGAAATAATAAGAAGATTCAGGTACTGTACAAAAAAGAAGAACAGCAATTTGCAGAATGGTAAATAATCATTTCTTTCTTAGTCCCTCCTTTCATTTTATTGCAGCTCAGCTGACCTCTATTTGCTACTTAACTACACCTAAATTCTCTTCCCACTTCCTTTCAAATTAGCTTCCCCATTACAGCATTCCTGTACATTTATGTACGTGTAGAAAACCTGTACATTGGAGCTTTAGGTCATTCATAATTTCCCCCCAAACTATAATAACAATAAGAAATAATTTTAATAACTATACCATCACTAGCAAGTACTTGGCCAAGATTACAGCTTAGCAAATGCTTAATTTTTAAAACATTTATATCCTAAATGGGAAGTGGGCAGCAAAAATGTGGAGCAGACTATTTACTTACTGAGGGATCTATAAAAAAACAATGCAACAGAAATGGGAAGGATGTGGGCATGAGCCTGTGATGCACAACAGAGCACTTTATTAGAGCACCCACTTTGTACTGCTGAAAACCCAGTCTGGTTTTTTTACCTTCCCTGAAATGATTGAATCCACACCGTCAAGCACAGGAGAGGAGAAGTTTTCAATGTCTTCTGAAGAGTATGTTCCACCTTTGGACAACACTCTTGCGTTATTACTGAGTCATAGAAAGAAATTACATTATAATCTAGTGGCTGCAGCAATGCAGTACATTCCCACTCCTAGTCCCTGCTCCATGAATATGAAGTACACCTGGAAGCATAACAGCATCAACAGGCAGTGCTGGGAGCTGCCCATCCATCAGTGCTCTACAAGCCAGTGCTTAATATGCAGTCTGGAGCAGACGCTGCAAAGATGAATTCAAACTGATGTAGTTCAGTTTTCTGTAAAGGGATCCAACTGCAGCATATCTCATTAGCTGCATGAATATTTAAAAATCTCTTATGAAGCCAAAGAGCACCAATCAAACATAAATGCACCTACCTTTTCAGTCATGCATAGTCTGTAGCACTATATTTGAAAAATTCTAATTGGCAGGAGGATTCAAACCACTAATCTACTGGGCAGAAAGGAGAGCATCACTATATGGAAATATTTGCTAAATTCAAAACAAATTCAAGAACAATTTCAAGCCATTAAACTACTCAGATCTATTTATCTCTATTGTAAGATAAATTTGTAGTACAATTTCTGTTATTCATGGACCTCATGTAAAATAAACTGTTTAAGTATAGAATACAAATAATTAAAAACTAACTTGAAATTTGAAAACATGAACATGCTTAAGTAATAATCCAAAGTGTTAATATATTTTATGTAAATCTAACTGCTAACAATTACCTTATTCATTCATCAGGAACTGTAGTGGTGGGACAAGGAGTAAGAGGTTCACACAGAAAGAGGAGAAATTCCATTAGATATATGGTAGAATTTCTTTTCTGTGAGGGTGGTGAGACACTGGAACAGGTTGCCCAGAGAAGTTGTGGGTTCCCCATCCCCAGCAGTGCACAAGGCCAGGCTGGATGGGGCTTTGAGCAAACTGGTCTAGTAGATGCTATTCCTGCCCAGGGCAAGGGATTGGAAATTAATCATCTTTAAGGTCCTTTCCAATTCAAGCCACTGTATGAACCTATAAAATAAGAGTTTTATTATATTCTTGGCCTTATTTGCATTATTTTGGGAAAAAAAAAAAAAAAAGAACGTAAATAAAATGCCACCTGCACACCTTCCTCAATATCTTTTGTTTAAAGCTTACTTAAAGAGTGTGGACTTTAAAAAAATAGCTTTTTAAAATGAAACAGGTTGAGTAGCTAAAGAAAAAGTCTTTTAGTAGCTTTGCTTCTTTTTCTTTTTCTAGAATTGGAAAGGGACCCTCCCTTCTCTAACAGTTAAAGCCACAATTGTCTTTTCTATCCCTGACTCCTTTCTTCTGGTATTGTTTTAATTTTTCCCATCCCTGCACTTCTCATTCCCTTCTTCTCCGTCTACTCTTTAAATTATAATTATTTTATTCCCTTATTTTTTGAATAGAGCTTATTAGTTAAATAACTCAGAACCACTCCTGAATGGACTCGAGAGAGAAGGGAGGAGTGGGCAGGGGGAGAAAAGAAGGGGAAAGGGAGAAAGGAAGAAAGGGAGGAAGGAGAAAGGGAGAAAGGAAGCCTCAGCAGCTGGAAGGCTTCTAACTGAATTCTGCATCTTATGCTCTATTCAGTAAAACTCTTTTGTATTTTTACAGCCCATTTCATAACAAATGGCAACTACCACTACTTTTAGTAGCTGCAGACCCCACAAATACATCACAGCTTGCATAGGCTCAGGACAGTACAAAGCACTTGTGCAGCAGGACATCTCCTGTCACTGCAGACCATGCTCTTGTGTGATCACATCCCCCAGCAGGAAGCACAGCTGGGGCACAACAAGCAGTAGATATAAATGTCCAGGACAAGCATGAAGTGGTCTTAAATTAGGTTCACAGTGTCACCTCTTCAGCTTTCACATTCTTTAAATAAATGAATAATGGGTTTTGGGCTCTGTGCCTTTCCAGAAAAGATCTAATTAATTTTGCTCTGAGACACAAATGGTCTCCCCTCAAAAAGAAAAAAAAA
>VZRO01007445.1:965838-1123320 GCA_013397915.1 Daphoenositta chrysoptera
AAAAAAAAAATCACCTAGTCCTAAATGTCTTTTCGAAATCATAGACAGCTACACAGCAGCAAGGTTTTGTGAAAGGGAAGCAACAAGAGACGAATGCATGAAATGAGAAATATTTTTTTAATGCTTAAAATTGAATCAAGGGAGTTATTTTCCCAATCTCCCTCCCCACAAAGTGGTTATTAAAAAAAAAAAAAAAGTAGATATTTCTCCCTCTTGACAGATTACATTGAAAATACCATTCTTTTTCCTAATAGAATCTACAAAGCAAGACAAGTAAGAAGATCCATGTCTATTTATGTTGATATAATCACCAGTATGAGTATATGTGTAAGAAGGATAACAGGAACAAGATATGTGAACTGAGACAAACCACTAACGGAGGTAAAAGCATCATGGAAAAGGGAAAAATCCAACTCTTCACAGAAGATAAAAAGACATCCCCCGCACCCCCCCTTCCCCCCAGTAAACTCATTTATGGTCAATAACTAGTGTGTTTTATACCATACCAACATCTTTTTAAAGCTGCCTACATTCAGAAGTAATCCAAAATTCCAATTTACACTTGCAGAATTTTAAGTGCTTAGTGAGAAGAGCACAGGCCAGAAAACAACCTTTTGGACAAGTTTTGATCATCTCTGTGTTACGACTAGTCTGTGCTAACATCTCAAATGCTGTCACAAGCACAGTGTTGTAGAGCAAACCACTTTTTTAATATTTGTCACCCTTCCATAGTTTTCCCCACATGCAATTTAGCTTTCTCTGATAACTTTTCTACAGTTTAACATCACTGATATGGTGCTCCACTTATGAACCCACAAAAGCAGTGCCCTGTGAGGAGACATTAGTCTCAAAGTTTCAAGTAAATTTCCTATAAAAGAGGCATTTTTTTCAGCTTTCTCTGCTATTCAGTCAAGTGCCATTTTCCAGTCCTTGCTGGAAAATTGCAAGGAAGTAGCAAAATAAGCAGGTTTTATAAATTAAAAGCAAAAAGAGTGAGAAAAACAGTGAAGAAAAATCATTCTGTCACAAATGATTCCTGAGTATAGCTCAGTATCTCTTAGTTCTGTTTAAAGAAAGGGGTGGCTTTCACAGATTCATAGGGTTGGACTAGCACTCTGGAAGACACCCTCCTAAAACTACTTATACCAATCCTGACATATTTTTTGCTTTTTAGACTGATTGTGAAAGATGTGCACTAATAGAGACCACACAGCCACAAAGACAACATAGCTCTACTATCCTAGGCAAACAAATTTTCCAGTGCTACAGTGTAAGGTCATTACTATTATAGTTCATCAGGAATACAGAAACAAATTTATTCTATTCCTCTAATAGGTCTTTTTCTCTACCCCTAGTATCGTCTTCAAGTCAAACGATGTCTCTTTCTCCTTCCCTGAAAATCATGCTCCTTTTCTCTCTGACCATTCTTTCCACCAGATTCACTCCTGCTAGACCACATTTTTCCATATCCAAGTACATACTGAATGCTACCTAATGCCTTGCAACTGCAGAACAGGGTTAAATCGATTACATAGCTCATTCTGAGGCTATATTCTCATGTATATATTAACTTACTATGTCCAGGTCTGGTAGTGGCAGGATGCTAACTCCTCTTTGGCTTATGATCTACAAATGATCTCTTTGCTACTACCTAATTAGAGGTGTTTGCACTATTTTAAGCATCTGATTAAGGTACTTTATCTGGAAAAGTTCAGTTCCTTATTTTAGTCCTTCACATGGTCGCAAATACACATCTAAAGTAGTCTGAACCAAATAGTAAACACAATTTCTCAGCATTTTCTATATAAATGTATATACATATAAATTTATCTTATTCTCTTTTTCAATGAAATATTATCACAGGTCTGATATATGCAAGTATTACACTCAAGTATTTCTGAAGATATTAATTTCAGAGTGGATCTACTTTGGCAGAAATGCAAGTTATGCAATAATAATCAGAAGATTCCTTCATGTACCCAAGAACCATAGCAACAAAGGTGTGTAATTAACTGGTTGATGAAATTGAAAGGAAGTGCCTCACAAGAAGAAGGCTTCTGAATGAAAGGCAAAGATGAGCTTTTTATTTTATGTGCTTTGCAGGTCAGGGGACACAGAAGGAAACAATAAGGTCATTTAATCTTTGGCGTGATATGTAGTTTACACTTTGCAGTAGTCTATTTTATTACTAGACATGCCAAGAAGCCCTCAAACTGCTGTTCCAAACAGCAGTTATTATCAACTGTATGCTGATTAGGCTGAATTTGAAAAAAATAAACAACTGTGACAAGCATCTGTAACTTAATTGTCACAGACTCACAGAGGTTTCCAAATTCAACCACTCTAACAAAGATCCCTTGCCACATACTTTTTCAAAGGGGTCATCCAAAATTGGATTGGGGGCAAAAGCTCTGACCTAGCATATTGAATTTCATTACCTGTCAGTGGGCAATAGAGAATATCTGAAAAAGGATCTGAAACAAGCTGTATATGCAGAGTGTTAGTGGAAATTAGATGGGAAAATAGGACAATATTCGCATTATAATGGTGTATCTTATAAAAACTATGCTAGAAATTGATATGAAACCTAAGAAATGAACCATAAAAAGATAAATCTTAAAGAAATATGTTGTCACCATACAGAGACCAAGGGGAAAATAGTGAATCTAAATTGCTGTTCCACAAGTACTAGCTTATATTGAAACCTCAATTATACTCAATACTTAATGCCCATGTCAGGAATGCCCAAAATACATACCCAGCACTGATAAGAATGAACTTAAATTTTCATAAACCAGGATCAGTGTCAGTCTAAAGAAAGTCAAGTGAACTGTCACTGATGAAGAAGGCAAGAGTATTTATGATCCTCACATGTGTGATCTGTAGGAACTTACCAGATGACTGTTGAGCATGGATCTCCATTTCTAAAATGTTTTAAGATAGTATTCCTAAATTAAAAACCAAAAAAGATAAAGATAAAAACACCATGCTGAATTAGCCCTTCTACTAGCTAAATTAAAAAAAAAAAAAAAAAGAAAAAAGTTAAAAAATCTTACTTTGGTACTTTCAAGGAGCCTTGACCTCCCTTGAAACATTTATAGCATCTTACTTCTCCCTGGTCATCTACTGTCACAAAATATGCAGGATTAATAAGGTCTTTGGGTCTCCCACGGCAACTGGGAATTATATTAGCCAGCAGGTTTAAAAATTTTAAACAAACTAACAGACACACGTGTACAGACAGACACAGCTATTTAAGTATATCCATATACAAAAATGTACAAAAATAAAAAGAAGCTTTATTTTCTTTGAAAATTAGGCAGTGTTCCATATTCACCAATTTCAGAAAGAGAAGCTTTCGTTTACTGTACTGTACTTGGGAAGTGGTTTGGGGTGCAGGGTACCAGGTTTTCAGGACTGTATTTTCCAGACTCACACAATTATTTCAGTATTTAGTTTTGTAAATTCCACAGTATGGAGAACCTTTTCTTTCCGTCATCCCCATAACAGCACCAAGTGCAAATTACGTAAACTCCAAGCACAGCCTACAGTCATATCTGAGGCCATTTTCATCTTCTACAGTAAGCTTAAAAATTAAATTCAGCAATCTCTTATTTTAATATTCTGTTCACTTAGAATGATTAATTTATTTGCTTTGAAGACTCTAGAAAGCCCACAGGTAACTGAGGAGTGTAATAAATACCTCTGTAATTCTCAGATTGTAGCCTTTCTGAGGTTGTAGTTATTTCATGGTAACACCCTTCCAGATTCCCCATAAAGGTTTTATTAAAAATGTCAGCTGATGCATACTAACTGCATCTCTAAGATACAGTGCCTTCTAGAAATGTAAGCAAAAATTCCATAACTTCTAACACATTATCATTTCTACTCTGTACAATATTCGTATTTCAATATATTGCAGACATAAATAAAATTTATGCATTAATAACAAAATTTGGGTTGCACTTGGTACAGATATTGTCTTATTACTATTTCCATCTACTTTTGACAGAAATATGATTATTTTCATTCATTCTGAAGGGACTACCTGATGCTATCAATGTTTACTTTAACAGAATGTTCCATAAATCATTCATAATAAAGACGAGGAAATTACAGAACTTTGAAGTATAAAATGCAAGTTTAGGAACAGCGTGTATTGAATGTTAAGATATCAGTCAAGTACATCTTCAGACCAACTTGTAGAAAATATGCAAAGGAAATGGAATCTTCCCTGGTACAGGCAACCTGTGAATCAATATTATACCAGCCACAGCAGAGTTTGAACACATTTTTCCCCTTCTACTCTATTTAGCTCTGTTTCACCTCTAAAGGAAAATATGTCAAATTAAAATCTAGTGAGGAAAATAAATACATTTGTGTGCTGTTTACATGGCGATATATTTACCTGGATATCATAGGATGTTATGACTCAATGCTGTTGAATGAGAGTAACAAAGAACTTCCAGCAGGCACCATGGAAACTCATAATCATAAAGCCATCTTAGACGAGGATAGTAAAAATACACTTAAACAGACTTTGTTCCTTAGTGATATGGGATAAATCACCAAAAGAAAAATGGAAATATTGATTGCAAGGCTACAGCTCAGTCATTATCTGTAGACAACGCAAAGGAATTAGCAGTGAGATAGCTGAAGTCATAGCAATAGTATTAGAGGTCATTTACACCTTCCATGGTAACTGAATGTGTTTTTGAAATGTCATATACAAAATTTAAACAGATACATGGCAGTTCATTTTTCATTTTAAATAGAATATTTCACAAGCAATATTTAAGTAGCTTTGTAAATTATGACAGTATAATGCTTCTAGGCCTGTATAATTAAAGGGGTGTTTCTCTACTTCATTACATCCCTGAAGCTCTTTGGCCCAGATTAGTAAAGGGTGGATATTTTGGTTTGATCAGGCAAGGCACTGTAAAATATTCTTAGTTTGGGATTTATGGGTAGGGGCTAAGTAGCTAAAAGTAAGGAGAAAACTTAAAATATTAGTTCATTTAGAAGATGCTGCAATGGGCAGAATAGCATCCAACCTATTTACCTTCTTTTTTTATGGAAAGCGTGTTAATTAGCTTTCTCTGGGCATATAAATAAAAGCTGTACACAAACACCTCACAGGTTTACTTTCTGTGCTCTGCTGCTGTTTTTACCTATTCTTGATTGCTATCTAGAAACCCTTAAAATACTAACTGTCTTTCAAAAACATTTTTCTCTTCTTCATGCTTTGCTTTATAAATGCAGAAAGAAGGAAACAAATATAGATAACAAAGATGATAAAGCTATTATAAAAATAATTCCCTAGAGATAACATGCTCTACACTCCTCTTCCAAGAAGTATTAGTTTTTAGGTTTAAAAGAGCTAAAAATTGCATTTCAAATTCTTAAAAGCAAGGTTTGGGAGATCATAGGATTAATCTTGAGCTTAAGATCATGGTACTAGCATGTATCTCTAACACATACCTTGATTTAGGAGAGAGGGGAATAGCTTGGGCTGGAAGATCATCTAGCTCCAGCCCTCCTGCAATGGGCAGGGACACCTTCCACTAAACCAGGCTGCTCCAAGCCCCATCCAACCTAGTCTTGAACACATCCAGGAATGGGGTACCCACTGATTCCCTGCACAACATGTTCCAGAGCCTCACTACCCCTACAGTGAAGAATTTCTCCTTAATATCTATTCTAAACCTGTCCTCTTTCAGTTTGAAGCCATTCCCCCTTGTCCTATCGCTACATGCCCTTGTCAAAAGTCCCTCTCCAGCTCTCTTGCAGCCCCCTTTAGGTACTGGAAGGTGCTCTAAGGTCTCCCCAGCACCTTCTCTTCTCCAGGCTGAACAAGCCCAACTCTCTCAACCTGTCTACATAGGAGAGGTGCTCCAGCCCTCTGAGCATCTTTGTGGCCTCCTCTGGACTCCCTCCAACAGGTCCACATCCTTCTTATGTTGGGGTTCCCAGAGCTGGATGCAGCACTCCAGGTGGGGTATCATGAGCATGGAGCAGAGGGGAAGAATCACCTCCCTTTACCTGCTGGCCACACCACTTTTGATGTACTCCACCAGGTTATGGTTGGTTTTCCAAGGATTTCTCTTGCTGAATATCTGCTGGTGGTTGCAAAGCTTCTGCCTACAGCTCTATTGCTACTTATTACAAAATCTAATTTTTTATCAAAGCAATACTAGAGGACACTCCATTTTGATATTTCGGCCCAAGTAAAGGTAAATAGGAAGTCACTATTAAGGTTGATGCTGTTTCCAGAGTTCTTTTGGAATTTTGGGGTTTTTTTTTACCTCACTCATAAACTTCAGATTGCAAAACCTCGTCTCTAGTCATAGCTGAAATAAAATAGCAAAGTTTTAATAATTTGATAACCATCTTACTATATCTTTAATTGTATTATAAATAGTAAAAAAGAGTCAATAGGATTGAGAAGGTAAACTACATCCGTGCAGTAGACAATGATACAATGTTGAAGAAAAATTTCAGAAGAAATATTTTGGTTTTTTTTTTATGAACTAGAGGAAAATACAGCTTTGGCAACACAGTAGGTCAAACTTTGCCCAGCCTTACAACTGCTGCAAAATTCTGACTGAGTCATTGTAAAAAATATGCCTGTATCTCCCATCTTTGCTTCTGAATTCTGATTAATTCCAAAAGCACTGCTCAGCTTCCCTTCATCATCCTACATTTCTGATATTTCAAAGTGGTTTCAGCTGGATATAATCCTTTGGCTCTGATGAGCCAGCCAGCAGAAATCCCCAGTCCACCCCTGCTCGGTGACTAAGAGACCCTGAATCACTGCTGGGAGGGCTGGCAGCAGCCAGCAGCCACACCAGAAAGCACAAACTGCTGCACGGGAAGAGTTATTACTAACTCTTCCTATTAACACAATAGAAATTATTAATAAACTGCCTATTAACATAAATAACATTTGTTCACTTTCTGTTGTTACAGCTGCCACTATATAAATCTAACTATTTTGCACTTCTTTTTTTCCAAATAATTAAGCAAGACAGGTCCCTCTTACACTGTGGGAACCACAGAACAAACCCAGAAAAACAGCAGGAGAAGCTAGCTTTTGAAAAGGTACAATACAAAGAGACAACAATAAGAACAATTTTTAGAAAAGCATGCTCTAACAGTGAATTTTCTAGAGGAGATCGCTACCTGGGTTACACATCAGATGGTAGATTCAGTAACTACAAAACTGCAAAATACCACATTTTTTTTTTAGTCTTCATGTGTTTAGATGACGGCCCATGACACCTTTATCATATAATATATAAGGACAAATGAATATTTTGTGGGTGGCAATGGTTGTACTCAACTTTCCCTAGAGCTTTAGGATAAATTATTTCTCTCCATCTATTGTACAGCTCTGTCATTGACTCAGCTTTGTTAATAGAACCTTAAATTCTACTGTCCCTTAAGAAAAAATGCATCTAGCAACTTCCAGCTCAGCAATAAATTTCAACCTATCTTGTAAACTATTGTGAGTTAAAGTAATCTTAAAAACAGCAAGGTAAATGTTTCAGAATGGTTCCAGATGTGCACAACCAATTCTTCACCTGAAATGCAGCCTGTCAGTCAGTACGCAAGAGAAGAGTGAACCTTGAAGGTCTTTCAGAAGATAAAAATCCTTTCAGAGAAGCTCAGGATGCTTGTGCCTCACTGCCATGTCACAAGATTCCAACCCTGCTGTGTCTGATTTTTCCCTGCTGCCTCGCACCCCCCATTAGTCGTCTGCATCAGAGCAAAATGAGTGCAAAACATCATTATGGTCTGATGTGCTACAGCTACTCTGTGTTCAAATACAAGCAGCTATACAAAGAACTGAAGCCTTGGAGGAATGTCCTACGTACATCTCGATCAGTGAAAGGGATCTGGACACCAAATTCCAATGTCTGTTTTCCAAACACAAGCATGTTTCAACCCTTGAGCACCATGAGTGACCTGGGAAAAGCTATAAGATAGTTCCTGTATATAAATGCCTAAACTAAGTTGAAACTTAATAGGACAAGAAAAGCTATTTAAGATTTGCTCGTATAATGTGTACACAGTTTACAGTTGTATATCCTACTGTTAATTAATTTTTGCCCATACATAACCAGGTATCCTATGGTGACAGTTTTAATATTTACCCAAAAGTTGGCTGGCCGACTAAACAATATATTGCAGTTTTCATTAAAACACCTCTGCCCCTGCTGTGATCCATCTACAGCTCAAACCTTCATTTCCTCCTGGTCACTCTCTGCCAGGCAGATTCCCTGCCTCTAGAAAACATATCTGCCTGTTAAGAGGGACAGAGGTGCCAAGAACCCTCCTAGTTTTAGGTGTTGAGCTGCAGAGTCTAATCCTCAGTGCTGCTACATTCAGAGGAGGCAGGCTGGCACCTCTGCTCTGCATGGACTGCACAGGGAGCCCTGTGTATAAACCTAACCCCAGCACCTCTTTTCAGCTTCTTAATTTTGCTACCATTAATTCTCTTCCCTTTCTCCTCCATCAGGGCACAGATGGATTTTTTTTTTTTTCTTTTCTGTTTTTCATTTCTCAGAAATTCCTTTCCATATCTGAAAGAATAAAACACCTCAACAAACAAGCACTGCAAAGGCCAGCCTAAGACCTAGGGTTTCCTATAAAAATTATCAGTACTTGACCACCTTGATAAATCTCCCACAAAACAAGCACCTACCCTGAGCACAGTTAGCTTAAGAGTAGCCCAGCTCATTTGAAATGATGAATTATTCAGGTGTAAGTAGACTGCAGTTATTTAAAGGTGAACTGCCATAAGAGTTGGAAAACGTTTGCATAATCTCCAAATTGCCTTTAGAACTTCAAAAAAGATGCAGAGTGGACCTTTGACACTTAGCTAATTACAGGGTTTCTACAGATTTGAGCCCAGTTATTTTGAAGATAGAAAGGAAAGCAAGCTAATGAAAATTTGGCTTCCACTCAGCATTCACCAGATCTGCTGTGCTAAATCAGTTAATCCAGAAAAACCAGCTAAATCAGTTAATCATTGACAAAGTTGCAGCTCCACGTTGGAGACAGGAGGTTGCTGAGGTAAGAGGCAAGCAGGTCAGATGTGCCTGTGTTTCTGCCTGCTGATGGAAGAGAGCACACAGTGGGGTGACAGCACAGGTACATATGCAGTTGCTTACTGCTTGTGCAACCTGGAGGAAGCAGGATCTGCCCTGGAAAGATGGACCCAAGAAGATCTCTAAAGAGACAGAACATGCAAAGGCATCAAGGCATTTGTTTAAATTAGATTTAGCAAGGCTCCAGGCAGCAGGAACGATACCAGGACTTTTTCCAGGATCAGGTTATAAATCAAAGCCTGGCAGACTCTGAGTTAAAAATATGTCTAATAGATGCTATCAGCAGAGAACCAGGAGACCTCCAAGTGAAAGGCAATATCTGGCATACAGGTAATAGCCCTGTTTTAAAAGGTGGGTTACTTATTCATACTCTCCTGACCCAGAGCTTTGCAGGGATTTCATTCAGCTGGGAAAAGCTGGGTTTTAATTTTTACTTCCATGGCCTGAACGCTGCTGGATCTGGGTTCTGCTGAACTGCCTAGGAAATCCTCTTTGCAGAGAAAGCCTTAGCTCTAACCCAGAGTGCTTGGGTTTAGAGGAAGATGAATTAAACCCTTCCCACCTATATTTTATCTGCTTCCTGCAGGTCAGCAGGGGGGCAGCCTGCTAGAAAGGTAGGTCACTACCCACTCTTTCCTATACAGAGAAACAATTTTTCACAAAAGTAAAAAGGAAATAGCATGATAACAACCAGGAGCCTCACCTGATGGTCCTCACTCCTACATACAAGGAAAATGGCTTCCACAAACCTCAGTAAGTCATGAAAAAAAACACAGAAAGTGACTACCTGCTGAGCTTGTTTGAACCAGAATTATCCATTAGCTTGAAAATTTCTTCAGCCTGCCTTACTTTACTTCCATGCCAAAATAGATCTAGGAGCTGTCACCATATGTTGATCGTATTCATTTACTTATGCATTACTTCTTTTTACTGAACAGATGCCACTGCAATTTGCAGAACTCAAGAGTTTTTGCTTTCTTTCTTTTCCTGACTTATATTAAACTAAAACTAGTAGTCCAGAACTCAGCAGCCTGGGTTTGTGTACTGCTGCAATTATGATAGGCTCTGTAATGAGAAAAAGCCAGAATCTGAGTTTCACTTAAAGAATTTCAGTGTGTCCAGAATAACTTCCTTTTGCCAATATTTTCTTACACCCAGGAAAGCAAATTAATAAAAATCTGGTTTTAATAAAAGATGATTGAAACCCCTCCTGCTTCTTTAACCACCACAGACACACACATGTATTGTGAGTTTTGGCTCATATATTTGAAAAGTAGTATCAGCCCAAAAATTCATATTTTAAAAGAGGACATTAACTATACAGAGGCAGGTAATGCAGCAAAATAAATGTTTGCAAGTATCAGCCTCCTTTACAAGGCCCCAGTAGAACCTTACCCTGAATACTGTGTACACCCCTCATCTCCCAGGGGCAACAAAAATTAGTTCAATCTGAAACAGAGAAGGATTTCTAAGATGATCAAGGAAGTGGAGAGCTGATGTTAGTACAGGAGACTAAAGGAAGTCTAGATCATACACTCAGAGAAAAGAAGTCTGAGAGTGGATAATAAAGGTCTCTTTTAATAGATCAAAAGCTAAACAGAAGGGACGGAAAAGGAACTATTCAAACCTAAAGTCAATGTCGATGGAAAAGGAAATGGTTATAAGGTGACCATAAATAAATTTCAACCAGAGGTGAGAAGAATATTTCTAAACAACAAAGAAATCAAACTTTGGAAGCCTCCTTAGTAGAAGCAGAGAGGGAAAACACTTTAATTAAGTGCAGGATGGAGCTCAGTGGATTTGTTTGGTAATAGCAGCAAATTGGATTAAACACACAGTCCCCTCTGTTCTATATCCCCTTTTTTCAAAACAGAAGCTGAGAATATTTGTATATATTTGCACATGAAGTATACAAGGATCAAGACTCCAACATGTACAACACTTTTTTCACTTTTTCACTATGAGAGCAGCAATCCATACTGCCTTCGAAAGAAATTATGATGCAAACTACAAAACCTAGACAACTATTTCCAGATTAAGCCTCAGGTTAATTTCAGGATTAATGCAGCAAATTACATTTCTGAGGGACTATGCAGTTTTAGCTCTTGTAAGGTTTTTTTGTACTATCATCAAAAAAATCATGGCTATACACTTCAAACTGAAGTGACAAATGATTACTGTTGGATTCAGCCTTGCAAGACAAATGTGTAGCTGGTCAATAATCCATTCTTTCATCTGATTTCATCCATTTATTTTTAAATGCTGCACTGCTGATGTTGGTTAAAACATGTTCCAACATCAGTGAATCACTGATAATCCTCAGGTAACCAGAGGCTATTTTTATATCCAATTAGAAAGGCGGATTTAAATAAATTTCAATAAAACATCTGGAGATGAGTATTCAGTGGAATGGCATATCCTCAACTTCAGTTTGGAAATGAGTGAAAAGCAAGAAAATACAGTAAAAATATCCTTTCTGAAGTATTTAGAGGGGTGAGCCTACTCTGAAAAAGGTAGCTGTAGATTTGCCCTATAATCATTTGGAAGAGTAAAATGAGGGTCAGTGATTTTGTAAATATTCACAGATGCAGGGCGAAATCACAAAATGATCTGTCTGGATCTGGGCACAGGCATGTTTATTTCAAGGCATGAAGCAAATTTCCTTTCAGAGGCTTGAGCAGTAGTATTTAAAACATTTCACTGTCTTAGTTTGGGCTTTTGCTTTGCTTTTAGGGAAGCTCAGATACCAGTTCTGTAGTTTAATCTTACTTAAAAGGATAAGGGGGAATAGTGAAAACAAGGTTCCAATGATGCAGCAAGATGGACATTAGTGTAATAGGAATAATGGTGGCTACTACTTCTGTAAAAAAGTAAATTTTAGTAAAATTAGTAAATTTAGTAAAATTAGTAAATTTCAAGAATGGATAGGTTTTCTCTTTTGGGTGTTGTGGTCTTTAGAGGGTGAGGGGGAATGGAAATAGTTTAAAAAGTCTAGACCCTGTTTACCTATAAACTTAACCTTTCTTCGGAAAGGTAAGCAAAAGACATTCCTTCTGGAAAACAGGAGAGCCAACTTAGCATTGAAGGGTACAACCTGATTCCTGCAAACAGCTGGACATCTCAGCATCCAAATCTCTTGACATTAAAGCCTCCCACAATATGACCTTGTATTCTGAATACAGCATGGATTTCTCTCTTTGACATCTCCCTGAAGCAGTGAGCATTTTGCTTTCAATGCCAAACTTCCAGTTACAGAGGAGAGAGTTATTCAGTGGAGTGAAGTGGGCAGAGCATACATTCTAGGATTTGGATTTTTGGGCCAAAGTTCTGTTCTCAAAGTCCTGTAATTGAGAGGGCTGGGGTTTAGTGTTCCTAGAAGTCCTTACTGTCCTCTCTTCCTTATTAACCACTTTTTTGTTATCAGCAACTTGTGTAGAAACCTGACTTCTGCAGTGTGTTGTTGATTCACACGATTTGTCCCAAAATAGGAAAAAAACTTAGTAATTATATTGACTGGAAGTGTTTAAGCGTAAATTCCATGGTTACTGACTCTTCGAGGCTTGAAGGAAATTAAGAAAAAAAGATAATAAAAAAGTAAATGGACCTTTATGTTCCAAGTCTTTAAACCCCAAGAATGGCAATACACAGCATTTGGTACTTAACTTCATACCACGGTGTTTGAGCATAATTTACACAAGAATGCTTGTGTTTATTATAGAGAAATTCTGAACACAAATTGAAAAGAAGTCTGGCTTTCAAAAAATCCCATGAATTTTCATGTTATCTGATCACCTCCTCCAAGGATCACTTGCTCAGATCATTCTCCAGTCTTCACTCTACCTCTCAATTAGGCTGTAAATCTGATCCCCTCCAGCTCCTGCGTCTAAGGTGGCATTCTATATTTTTCTGCATCTAATATTATTTTCAAATTATTTTCTGCTTCTCATGCAGTTTTAAGTTCATTTATTTCCTGTTTTGCTGGGAACTCTGCAAAGGCAGCAGTTTTGCAACATTTTGTGACTCTGAGTATGAATACAGTGTCTTTCCAAATCTTTTGTTGATGTCACTACATGTATTATAAACAAAATTTGTTCCAGGTGTTTGGCCTGCTACACTTCTTGTGAAAGACAATACATAAACAGATTACACTGATAATACATTTCTCGTCAAGTGTTGTGAGTTACCACATAAACTTTCCCTTGGTAACAGCATTTTGTCTTTCACTTCCTTTAAGGCTTTGCTTAACCAGTTGTTTATCTCTAGAGTCATCTGTGCTTCCTACTGAGAGTTTACTGTTAAAAATTCACTGGGTTTTTTTGGTTTTTTGAGGGTTTTTTTGACATTATCAATAGTTCCTTAAGTAGCCAAAATTCAAATTCCTCAGAGATGGTGGCTTTCTATGATTTCCCACAGGCTCTTCACAGGGTAGCTCTCTTGTTTGCATCCCTGTAGAGCTCTGGCTGTCCTCAGGGCAGTGCACACCAAGCAGTGCTGTTCATCAGTGCCTGGCCCAGAGGACCCACAGCCAAGACTGGGTCAAGGTCAGTGTTGTTAAACCTGCAGCTCCCCAACGTGTGACAGCACTGAAAGTGCTGAGTGAGAGCTCTGCCCTGGAGTGGACTGGCCAAAGGTGCTCTGCCAGGGCCAAAAGCTGTGAGGGACCATCCATCCCCTTTACAGGTAAATCTGATTCCCAGATTTATACCTTTTTCACTTCACAAGCAATATCCCAGATTGCCATTAAGTCAAAGGAATTATAGCAAGACTAAACAGAGATTTACAATTCGTATCTTAGCCAACAAGACATTACCTCGTTTTAAAGATTCTTAAACCATTGTGAGAGCAGAGAATGAGGCTGAAACAAGTAAACAACGAGACTTTTCAACAAGTTAAAAAGATTGCATAGGATGCACTTTCACAAGATAGGGGGAGAACACAGGAGCTAGGCATGAAGTTCCTCAAATGCTGTTTCTTTGTGAGGGGATGTCTACTTACTTTGTTTCCATTAATTATTTCCCCTGTGATTTTTTAATCTCTCCTCCTGAAATATTTCAATAATACTTCAATTAAAATAGGATTTGAGGGAGTGCTATTAAGAATTGGAATTTTCATTGTCTCATTGTAAGGATTTAGTTGCTGTCTTGGCTCTCTTTTCACTTTAGTTGGTTACAGAAACTTTACACTACCATCCAGAAAGACACGTTACATTATTAAGCTCCTGAGCATGAAAAAAAAGCAGTTTCACTCAAATAATACATGTTATCCAGCTGTCCAAACCAGAAAAACAGCCACCTCATGGGTTACTTACTAAGGGATTAGGAATTTAAGGGCTAGACTATGGTCCAGTGAATAAAAGGATAAACAAGAAATAATCAAACCTAGACTCCCTCTCAATCTCTGATTCTGATTCACTCTGAGATTTCAGGTGTCTCTTAATCTCTCTGTCTCAGAATTCTTTCATCTGCAAGGGAGAAACAACATGTTCTTTGCAAAGTATGTGGAAACATCTCTATGTGTAAAAATCTCCATGGCACAGTCAGCATAGCAGTTACTGATTGAATATAATGCAAATGGAGACCTGCAGTACTGGAACATTGTAACATTTCAGTTCTTTCTTGAATACTACCAATAAAATCAAAGTTCACAAGCTATTTTGAATAAGAAAATGGAAATAATGAAGGAATTTGCATACTGCTGGGTTTCTTCCAACACATACAGACTGATGATATAAGATGATACATTTTCAGATGCAGTAATTAGTTGTATTTCCAAACTGCCTCCTTTCAGTATCTTTCTCACCACATGTTCTTTACAGTGGAATTGTAAAGCAGATAATATTTAGTGTATAGAACCATGCAAATAAAATATCTTACCCTATTAATACCTAGGATACTTTGCTCCCAGTGCTCTGCAGCTTGCAGGCTTAACACTATGTATCACGCTGGACAGAAACAGCTTTTAAATTGAAATGGAATAAAATAAGCTGCCATAGAGATATTTTTTAGAATAGAAATTAGACATTAAGACCCGAAAATAATCCAGACAGATTGACAGTGAAGACATTCTGTTTTCAGTAAGGGGGTTCCAATCCACCACTACATCTCTTGTCTTTTTTTTTAAGTTTGAGAAGGAATTTGAATTTAGGCCACACATATTCCAGATCAGCACTTGGGCCATGAAGCAGGTGATAGTTTGGTAGCTGGTTAGGCAATGGTTTAAGTAGAAATTCCAACCAGAATATAATGGTAGGCACTTTCAAATAGAAAATATTCTTAAATAATCAGTCCTTTCTGTTAATAAAAATTAAAACCCCTTGCTTATCTCTAGCCATTCAGTGTGGTTAATCTCCACAGCATCAAAGGAACGATGTATACATGGACTTCTAGATGATTGTGTGAATCTTTTTATACATGTACCTACTTATAAAGAGAAGAAACTATTCACCTTATAGTACCAGTACTATGTTCCTTGATGCCACAGCCTCAGTGTGAGGCCTCCTGATATGACCTTGTTTTCCTTGATTTACCTTCAATTAGAGCAAGAAAAAATATTTGTAATTTTGCACCAGGTTTTTTTTGGCTATTATGTGGAAAGTCAACATCATTTACTAAAATAATTTCACCATGAAACAGTTGGTTTTCACATTGAATTGCTTTCATTTGTAAATACATTGCATTATTTGAACTGTCAAAAATGTATCCAAAGAAAATATCCTTTTGGATTACACAGAACAAACACAAAATAAATTGCAGAAAGTTAGTTTATTTCACCAGCAAAACTGAAAACTCTTATTTTGAACTCATTAGAAGTCATATTCCTCTACAGTTCTATTAGAGACCCCCAAAGTCATTCATTTATAAGGTTTTATGTCCCATATATTCATTATTTCCATTAGAAGATCTCATCTCTGTCTTTTCCGGATTCTGAGGGTTCTCGCCCATATCCCCTTTTACCTTAGAATACTTTAGAATATTATTTAAGTGATAATCATAAATGTAAGTATCATCTTCCTGCAGACTCTTCAAAGATCTACCTTAATTCTGTAGACCTATCTTATGCAACTCTAAATATAATCTTGTCTACTTGATTGTTCCCTCTGGAAAAGAGAAGGTTTTGGGGTGACCTAATTGTGGTCACCTGAAGGGACCCTACAAGAAAGATGAAGTGAGACTATTTACAAGAGCATGGTGGCAGGACAAAGGGTAGTAGCTTTAAATTGGCAGAGAATGGGTTTAGATTACATATTAGGAAGAAATTCTTTACTGTGAAGGGGGTGAAGCACTGGAACAGGTTGCCCAGAGAAGACATGGATGCCCCATCCCTAGAAGTGTTGAAGGCCAGGCTGGATGAGGCTCTGAGCAACCTGGTCTAGTGCAAGATGTCCCTGCCCACATCAGGGGGATTGGAACTAGATGATCTCTCAAGTCCCTTCCAACCCAACCCATTCTATGCTTCTATGATCTAATAAGTGGTTTCTATCAAGCTTAACATGGCTATAAAGCATTTCTCTGCAAACCTTCATCACTACATTACATCTCAACATCCATGAGTACTGCCACCCTGCTCTGTCTGCTGGCTATAAACAGACCATAATCTTCAAGGCAAACCCCTTACAGTACTTATATCACCCTCATTGTTACATGTTGTAGCTTCTCTCTCCATAACTAATCTAACGATGAAGAAGCAACTCTTCCCTCTACAAGCTCCCACAATAAAAAATGTTACAGGCTTTTACCGTAGCCTTTATTCTGTAGTTAGTAATCACACTTGATTATCATTTCTCCTGATTGTCACATTTCTGAATCACTCTCAGAGCTCTGCCATCTACTGCATTGTTCATCAGGTATTTACTCCCTCTCTACAGGCTCTTCACAACTTCGTTCCATCCTCACAATTATCTCACATTCAGTTCCAAGAAGTTAACTCCAATGAGCCTATTGGATAGCTTTCATTTTCAAACATACTTTTTTTTTCCATTATGCTTTTCCCCCTTAGAAAGAATTTAGCAACTCATCCAAGAAACTCTTTCATTATCCTCCTCTAGATTGCTCCTAAAGACTTTCTTTGATGTGTCACTAGGCTGTTGATGCGTTAAAACCACAATCTATCATGCTGAATAACATTTATGTGTGGTGATTAATTTTAGCTTTATTTGACATTCCCAGTATTCTGCAAAGACAATAGAGAGACTAAGATAAGCTAGGTTTATATTCACAATAAATAGGTCAACAAATCCACACCCATCTTTGTATAGTTCTGTATAACTAATGGCAGAACATAGAGGAGGCAGAACTAATAGTCTTCTGCATCCAGTTGCAAAATTGCACATCAAATGTGACAGAGGATTATTTATAACTCTACAGGCACATTTGGTTGGCTTCTTTTTCCAACATTGTAAAGCAACACCAGGCGTCACCAGGCTATGGAGGTTCAATTACCTGCATTCTCTGGGAGACTCCCAAGATGAAAGTGGTGTCACAATTGGTTTACCTCACCTTTACACTTTACATGTTCATGCTATTAGAGAGATGTCTTTGAGAAGAAAGTATTAGAGCATGCAGCAAATTTTAAAGCTGTTGTAAAAAAGTAAAGGTGGGTTTATTTTCTATGTGCTTCTTTTGCTTCAGAGACCTGTGACAGTGGCCATGCCAAAAGAGGCAGCATGATTCAGCTTCAGTACATGGATGTGACTAAGGTGAGATGTCAATCTTGTAGTGCCTTCCTTTCCTGTGAGCATTTTATATTCCTTATTGTTCCCTTTGAGTCTATATCAGAGCTAGCCTTCAGCAACAGAGCAATGGGGACAACTATAAAGTAAAAGAAATATAAAACAGCTGCAGAAACTGTTTTCTATTCACCTGAAAACCTTATGGCAGAAAAGTGGTGTTGCTTCAGCAGATAGGGCCTCCCAGAGGTTCCAGATAGCTGGCAAAAGCTTTGGATAAGAGCTGCCAAAAGAAACTGAATAGCAGACAATAAATTTCAAAGTATCAACCAGATCACTGAGGAATCAACAGAGATTGGAGAATGTATTAAGATTAATCAATCTAACTGAGAGCTGAGTGGATGACACTGCTTCCCTTCCCTGTGAGGACAGAAAAGGGAAACTGCTTTACTAGCTGTGTGGTAATCTTCAGATGGGAAGTTAAAGCAATAACAGATCAAAATAATTTGGATGTGTTTGATGCAACAAATTACTTAAAAGGATTAATATAGCAATATCTGACAAAGCTTACAGTATCAGCAGCAAGGTTTATACATGTATACCATCTGTAAATTAGATCCATCAACACTATCATTTCCCATTCCTCAGAAATATAGGAAATTGTTTCCATAGGTATTCATTAAAAAGAAACCGATATATGAGAAAGCCAGGACAAAATGGTATTTTTCCAAACATCTAGTAAATCAATAGATGGTGATAATGCAATAAAAATATCTTTTTTAAAAAAAAAATTAAGTAAACAAAATCAAACACACACACACACAACAGTCTGCATGAAACACAAAATTTGCAAAAATTTATTTTGGAAAAAGCCAGAAAAATACCACAGCAAAGAATAAAGGCAGCAAACATTTGCAGTAGGAAATGCAAAGACATATTCCTTCCAAATAATATTAATCCAGAAATCTGCCCTAAAATCCTTCATTATTTTGTCTAGGGAAATCAATATATTTTAGCTTTCGCATAAAAACACAACCTTTTCATACCTAAATTTGTAGCATTCATTTGCCAGCTCAACCTTGCCCTAGTCACAGCCAATGCAAATATTTAACTGACATCAAAACAGTAATAATCTTCTTGAATTTGGAAAGCCAAGAGCAGTTATTGTGAAATATCCACAATTAATACCTCAGAGGAAGAGTAAAGCAAGGCAGTATAAATAAATTAGAAGCCAAGGAGAAATGGAATGCTGCCACCATAGCAGAGATTTCTTCATGCTCTCCTGAGGTCTCATGCCACCGCTCCTACTTGTGCAAACCACAACATGCATCTGCACTTACTTTAAACATCATCACCTCACATAAACCCCACAAATCCATGACAATAGGTACTTGTGCCTGTTTGCAGCTGGAGGATAAAAATCACATTTGTCAGTCCCAGGCAGCAAGAAAATTACTACCCTGGGCAATTCTCAAGTAAAACAAGTCCCATAGCCAGAATAATTCCGTTCTGGTTTCTACTCTACAGGTAGTGTTAAAATATTCCTCAAGAAAAGGAAAGAAAAGAGATAATTTCTCCCACAGAAGAGGAAAGATCTCTCATATCACTGAAAAAGATTTAATTACTTTCTCCAGGTTTTTTTATGAGAACTGGAGTACATTTACCAGATTTCCACACCAAAAATTTAGCTCAGCTACCTGAAACCAATATTGGTATTGACATCATATGGTATAAAAAAAGATATTAAACAATGCAATTTCCAACAGCACCGGCCACTTCTGTTAGTGTTACTCATGAGACCAGGAAGAAAGACATAACATCTAAAGAACAGAGAGGGTTTTGTGGTGGTATGGGAAAAATATTTGCTTGTTTTGACATGTCCAAAGATACCTGTGAGTTTTGATGACTGAAGCTTTAACTGCCTATGTTCAATTGCCACTGAAAGGTCTGTTCAATTCTTGCTTACATTTTGTCTGCTAGAAAGGAACCACTAAGGATAGCTTCACTCTGAGGTGGAGATAAGAGTCTCTCCTGAGACAACACTTTTGGAAAGAAACCTGAAAATGGTGAGGTGTAAAAACCTGAAGAGGAAAAACAGTCAGGAAAACAACATTTCAGTAAGATGTGGCATAGTTAACAAAGGTGATGGAGAGCAAATATATTTTTAATTTTTAGAAGCATGGTGGAGAAGTCTGTCCATCCTCAGGAAACATAAACAGAGACATACAACTACAGCACATTTGAGGAAAGAGAGAACCCAAATATATTTGTACAGGAGTTACTACACTGTAAATAATCTATGATGTAATTTTGGCATATTGGTATGGGAATATATTTGAATTTCTAACCTTTACATTTGATTGGTGCTTTTTCTAAATATTAAGAAGTTTGTTGATCATCAGTGGGTGAAGATGTTTGTCACTGTGCCTTGACAACTCACCATATACCTGTGGCTTGGCCTTTTTTATGCTTATCTCCCATGCTCGTTAGTGGCAAAAGAATTGCTAGAGAAAATCCAGCATGCTGCACTCCATGCCTCCGATCAAAAGACTTTTATTTAGTCCTTTATTCATTTAAAAGAACAAATTAAACTAGACCCTGTGATAGATTTACATATATACTATAACAGTTAGTGGTTCTGATCCCAAAGCTTGTATCTTCTCTTACACAGAAGGCCCTTCTCACAGTTTTTAAGGGGGTAAAATCCCTCCTCCTCCTCTCTATTGAGAAATGTCCAGACAACCCAAGGTCTATAGGATGGCTCAGGGAACTCTAACATGTGTTTCTGCCTTGAGATTCTTTCCCTCTGCAAGAAAAGGTCTGAGACAAACAAGAAGCTGGCCGCAATATCTCTATACAGTCTCTCCAGTGTAGTTTTTAAAGCCTCTTGATATGTCCCAGCAAGTTTTTAAACATGACTGCTTGTGGCCCTCTGCATTCACCAATTAGATTGGATTTGTGTCCTTAGAAGTTTGTGCAAAGAATTGGTAAGCTTCTTTTGGACTTAACTCTTAACAGGGGCACTTGAGAGTGAAAAATACTGCAAATATATTCTATCAAAGCAAAATATCAAGATCTGGATTACAAGGTTGGAAACAGAATGGCAAAAAGTAAAAACCAATATAGTTCTTGGGTTATACTTGACCATTGCAAATCCTCCTTAGCTAGACAGGTAGCCTCTTGATCCCAAAGTTACATCTAAGACCTCATTCCTGTCTACAGCTTCCTCATAACAAGGGAAGAAAAGGTGCTTCTGATCTCTGGTAACCAGCAATAGAACCCAAGTGAACACAATAAAACTGTTTCATGGGAGACTTGGGCTGGATATTAGGTAAAGGTTACTTACCCAGAGGGTGGTTGGGCACTGGGACATGCTCCCCAGGGAGGTGATCAGAGCACTAAGCCTGACAGAGTTCGAGAAGCACTTGGACATCAGGCACATGGTGTGATTCTTGGGAACAGTGTTGTGCAGGCCCAGGGGCTGAACTCAGTGATCCTCATGGGTCCCTTCCAGCTCCAGATATTCTGTGATTCTGTGATTCCCCATGAGGCAATCTGATATGTCTTTCCATCACTTACTGACATTCTGTCTTTCAAGAGTTTCTACACACAGCATAACCCAATTCATAAAAGAAATGTATATTGAAGGTTTACTCTTTAAAGTTTTGAAGCTGTTCTTGGAACACTGGATGCTTTCCTCACCTAGCCTTCCATAGGACAAAAGCTTGAGCCTATGGACACCAAAACAGCTTGCAGTCTAGGGCTACCCAGGGGCACAATCACCTTTTGCAGGATCATAGTTCTTTAGGCTGGCAATTTCCCATTTTTTTCATTGTGTTCCGACTAGGAAATAAGTGGACTAAATAACTGGCTAGTCAGACAAAACAGTTCCTCGTAATACAACTCAATATTTGCAAGAGGAAAAAACTACATAAAAGGTATAGACTGCCAGCAGTTATACTCCGCTTGCTCTTTGCAGAGACCAAGTGCAGTACACAGTAATACAGAGTCTCCACTTGGCAAGGATGTGTCAGAAAGCATGTATACCCACCCTCAGAGGTGTTGTCAGCATTCACGTCAGAACTCATCAGCTCAACTGAGCAGGTTTTAAGTCTCGCTATGGAAATTGGGGGACCTTTGAGACCTCCAGAGCTCTTCATTCCCACCAGCTGCTGGGGCAAAAGCCAGGAGTCAGTCCATCCCTGCAGTTGAGATGAAGGTTGTTGGTTCCAGATGGATGCAGTTGGGCACAAGTGCCAGACTTAACATTCTTGCAGGTATAGCCACTTCTGCTGATATAGAAAAGAAGCTGCTACTTGTTTAGCTCTGCCTGTTTCCATGTCTGCCTAAGGCTGGGGAGGCAATGGAGGAGCAGCAGCTCTCCAGAAGCAGCCCAGCAGGGACCATGACACATTCCCACTCCGCAGAGCAAACTTTCCCAGGCCTGTCTACTGGCGCAGGGCAGAGGGGCAAAATCTCCATGCTGGTCCAGGCTCTGGCATCAAAATTGTATTTGAATATTTCAAGGTTCTACTGGTGTCTTTTGGCTGTGACTCCTTTCTAGTTGAAACTCATCTATCAGGCTGTAAAGTCCGTATATTGTAACAGTGGGAAGAATCAGGCTGCTAATCTTGCTTACCCTGGCACAACTTCATCTGGGTTTGTGACTCCTCTCTGGAAACTGCTGACAATCAGTAATTAAGGTATACTATCACTCATTGTTCAGTAAGAGAACAGATCATTTAAAGGAGTACAATGTATCAGTGCATGGAAAATACGGAGTCCAGGGTGTGGGGTAGAAAAAAGCACCTTAATAAAGATTTCTGCACAGCATGAACACCCAAATGGTTTGACCTAGACTTGTAATTTTACTTCTGGCACTCATGGATTTTTCGGTGGTTGGCCTTTCAACTCTAAGTCTTTCTTTTTATTGCATTTTGTATGGGAAATATTATAGTAGAAAAGGACTCGTAGCAAATATCAAAATTCAAAGAGATTGCAATTACAGTCTGCACACATTGGAGCAGGATTGCAGATTCCAAAAGGATATGCCTTGAGAAGTAATTTCACAAAATATGTACATTCTCACAATGTGATTCTGTGCCATTCTCCCTGTTGGAGATGGTATCAATCTTGCAGATTAACTGCTACTCATTCAGCTACATCCTCCAAGGGACTGTGGTTCTCTTCATAAATGATTCAGGCAGCAACAGTATGCAAACTTAACTCCTTGATGAGGAAGGAGCAGCTCCTTGATCATTTACTTTAGATGAATGCATTTTACTCCCTGTTACTCTGTAGGGCTTGCAGGTAGGAGATGGATCTCCCAAGTGAGTGCTGTAGCTCATCTTATTGTTTTGATCACTTCTACAGGCTGAGAACCAAGTTTTAACGCAAAGGACTGACCTCATCAAAAAAAACGCCATCAGTCAGTGATAAAACCAAACAAAGTATATTTGGACAGTTTTTGCTCATCTACCTTTAAAAATTGAGACTACAGACAATGCAAAGCCAGACTGTTTTTATCCCCTTAGGTATCAAATTCACATTGAACACCTGAGAAAGGCAAGCTGAGGCATGGTGCATAGGACAGCAGCAAGGGAACACAAAAGTGACAAGGATAAGAGCAGTGGGAAGCCTAAGACAGCAAGGGACCATAATAAAAGAGTGATAAGGATGACTTGTTGCTAGGCACTGAAGGAGAACAGAATGATCTGTTGACAGCAGAATGAAAGCCTAAGATTACAGCAGAACCTGGGAAAGGTAGTGACTATTGGGCTTCTGTGTAAGAATTGACAAGTCTGTCACTCAGACTGTTGCAGCCAAGGAAGATGTACAATATCTGCCATAAGCAAAGGACATGAGGCATGTGTCTGTAGCAAGAGTAAATTCTGATAGGAAGTGGGGGCAAGGAAAGCACGGAAAAAACCTCCCCTAGTTGCCCTTCACATTGGATAAAATGATCCTGCCAGAACAGCTCTGCCCACCAGAAATGGGGCTCAAAGCAAGATGATCTGTATAATAACTATCTCTGTCCCCAGTGTGGAGA
The DNA here is from genome assembly GCA_013397915.1 of Daphoenositta chrysoptera. NCBI lineage: Eukaryota > Metazoa > Chordata > Aves > Passeriformes > Daphoenositta > Daphoenositta chrysoptera. The sequence continues at coordinate 989,666 of VZRO01007445.1, forward strand.
ACACATGGATCAACAAGAAAGCGAGGATTAACAGATGAATTAATGAAATATGTTTCTTGCATCTGAGGAATATTTCTGATGTGCAATTCTTGGGAGGAATTAAAGGCAAACACAGGGATTTTGACACAGGGATTTCCTCGCTGCTGTCATCCTAAAAATATCACTAGTACAAATGTCGTGTTAGGGTTGATGACATATTTGTATGGTTTTAGTGTTTAATAGTTCAGGCACTCAGGGAGCTCCTAAACAAAATATTTGCTTATTTGACCAGCACACAAACCCAAGCTCACAATACAGCAGAGCCCTTTTGACCTTCGTAGGATTGGAGTCTGCATCCAGGTTGAAATAGAAAAAACAAAGCCTTATGCTATACTTGTGCTTAGCTTGAGATTGTTTAACTATCTTTTTTAGACCAGTGGAGTTTTCTAGCTCCAAAGCCTAGGACAAAGTAATTCTGGCTTTGAAAAATTTACTGGTATTATTGCTAAAACTAAAGTTTAAACTGAATCTTTTTATGAATAAAATATGTCAGCATACTGATAACACACTCTTGTGAGTTCCTAGCTATATCTTATGTAGGAATGGAAAAAAAAAAAAAAAATAGAGCATGAAAACTAATAAAATCCTGCATCAGAACTTACTTGAGTGGCTGAAAAAGAATAAACCACTGTATCCAGAAAGTAGCTCAGTAAAGTGTTATATCAAACAGAAATATGACAAAGAAGATATGATTACTCATTAAATTTGAAGTGTGGAAAGCCTAATCTGATCTACTAGTATTATAAGCTACATATTTTACACCTAACAGTTTATATTACATTTAAAATGTTCATTATGGTTTAAACATTTTAGTGCCTGATATTGACTTTATGCCTGCAGAATAGACAATTCAACACTTGCCAAGATCATATTTTACAGTTTAATCATCCTTACTCTTAATGATTCACACCTTATTTTCAGCTGGCACATTTCTAGTTTTGTCTTCCAACTGCTGGTTCTTGTCATGCAGCTCCCTGTTAGACTAAAGAGCTCTGTGATACCCAGTAACTCTCTCCCATGAAAATACTTATCCATATTGATCACATTTCATGTAAACCATCTTTTAGATAAAAGAAACCATATTGCACTCCCTCTTTCATTCTGAAATTATTCTCAGCCCCCATACTGTTTCTGTTGATTGCTTTTCTGTCCTTGATTTTTCAGCTTCCTCCTTTAAATATTAGTTCATTTCATTTTAGCTGCTTACAAGCTGGACCCTTAGCCCAAACAAGTCTCCAAGGTCCCTCTATAGTCTGCAGAGGACAGAAGGCAACTCCAGAAAGCGATTCATCCTTATCTCTTAGACACCTCTCTCAGGATCAGGAAATTACGATTTGGATGTAACTTTTTCTCCACAGACTACAGCAGGAATTTAGGCCACATACTTGGACTACACACCCCACTTTCAGAAGGCTGAATTTCAGTTAAATCAATTCAAATAGATATCTAAACTCTGGTATCAGTTGTTTTCATCATGTCTGTCCCCTCTCTGCTGCATTGTAACAGAGAAGTTCATTTTGATTTCCTTCATAGTCCATGACCTCTGTATCCTTATTAGCAATGCTCTTCTGGATTGCATTTTCTCCTTTTTTAATCTGTATTTGGACCTACCATGTTCTGGGAAAATAAATCACTATGCAATCTCTATTACTATTCCCATTGTAATTATCATGATTTAAATAGTTTCACATCTCAGCTGAACCTATTGAAACTTCTTATTCGGGAGGTTTAATGAAAAAATACTAAGCTTTACAGATAAACAGCAACTTTGGTGCAAGCAGAAAACTTCTTTTAAAGATAGAATAACTCAACGCACTCCTTCATAAACAAGGCCAAAAAGCTCAGATAGTTGTATTGATCTCACCCTTCAAAACAACTGTAAATTTTGGAAGCCCTAACTTCATTTGGTAATAACACCTTTAAGTGTTACAACATGAGCTTGTCTCAATAGGGAATGCTTGAAAATATCTCAATTCTGAAATGTATGAGATTGTAGAGAGAGAAATAACAGTTATTGCAGAAACACTTATCCCTAAATCTTTGAATTTCCAAGATCCTAGCATAAATAGGCAATAAGATATTATGAAAAATCTCTGCCGTGATATGAATCAAGGAAAACCATAAGATCTTAGAGATGTTCCAAAGGCACTAACTATGAAATAACCAGCTAACCTAGATGTTTGCTTTAGTGACCTTACAAACATTCCACCCTGAGCCACCTTCAATATCTTGCAGTCATTCTAAAGCTGAAAATGAGCTTTGCTTCAATTGCTTTTATGTATTACACAGGAGAGAATAAAGAATTGATTTGAAATCAGGAAAAATATGCCAAAAAATAAGGTCTCTATATCTTACATAATATGAATGAAATTAAGTGAAATAAAATCTTCATATTTACCATGGACTATATAGGAAAACTGAAGGATAAAAAAGGAGTGAGTTAAAGGAAAAAAAGAGAAAAATCAAGCTATTAGAAGTGAATTAACAGTCTACACTAAAGCAAAAAAGGCAAAAGAAATGCTAAGGAAAGCTACAAGTTGCATAATCAGACAGAAGTTGTTTCTCAGTGCTGAGCTATGCTAGTCCTCAGTTACACAGGGCATTTATTTGAGGAAATACCACACAGGAACATTTAGAGGAGGGGACTGATGTTCCTCCCCTGGAGTGACTTCTGAGAGAGGTTCCAGAGACATGGGAGGTGGCACAGGGGAAAAATCCCAGCTTGTACAAAATGGGAGCAAGGAGGAGCTGGGAACAGACAGGCAGGCTACCCTGTGTGCTGCAACCCAAAGTTGCTGAGATGGTTGAAGCCAGATAGAGAAACAGTCATTTGCAAAAAGAAAGTGGGCAGGGGAAGAGCTGTATATGAGTTCTGCTTCTTCCTGTTCCACTTTCTCTAGCCAATTTGCATTTTATGTAATTAAAAATTAGTTATGTTTGTAGCTTTTCAATCAGATCATACGGGAGTGGGGGAAGCTGAGTTTTAAACCAGCTGGTCTTTGGGGAGATGAGCACTGATTTTCATGTAGCAAAATGCAAAATTGAAACAGGTAAGATACCCAAATAAAATGAGTCCTTCCTTGTGAGGAAGAAAAAGAAAAAACAGCAACATGCAAAACTGAAAGAGCAGCAAGTTTTAAAAGATACATTATTTAATCTGGAACTATAAATACAAATGTCTTCATCATACACAAGTTACTGAGCTCTGCAACAACTCAGTCACACTAGTGAATATCCATAGTATTTTTCCTAAGTCAGCAGCCTATTCGCCTCTCATGGTCATCCTCCAGGATTAAAAAAAGACACTTATTTTCATATGCCTTTCCAGCAGAATGGCAGTCTAAAAGTATTCTTCAACACTTGTTCTGCAAGATATTAAATTCAGTAAGGAATTTTAAATCTTGCAATTTCTTTTTTTTTTTTTTTTAATGGCCGATTTGAAATGAATCAACAGATTTTAAATTATTTCAAATAATTTGAATGAATGGCAAGGTGGAAAAATATCTTTGTAGTGCAATTAATTATGTTATAATTAATTTTTCTTTTTTTAAAGGAAAGTAGTAATTTCAAGTTTAAAAATGGAATTTTTTCTAAAATTCAAATACAAAAAATTAGAACAACTGAATATTAGGTACCTATTTCTTCCTCTCATCAATCAGTGGTAGTCTTCTTGGGGGAAGAAGCATAACACTGCAGTAACTCTGAGTGATCTGGGAAATGTGGAAATGGTCTCCCAAAGAAATCAGAGCAATGCAGACTGGAGACTCAGAAGAGAACATGGACTCTCACTAGGGAGCACTAAAGATGGATGAGATGAGTGTTCCAAAGGGACAGAGAGTACAGGTTTACTGTTTTAATATTAAAGCAAAGTAAGCTGAAATGTGTTTACCATGCTGTGGCAGTGCAGCACCTGGCAAGGTGCTTTTCTGGAACAGAGGACCTCGAACCACCTAGCTCAGTAAAAGGAAAAAAAGTCTTTTATTTGGCAAAAATTATGTTAATCCCCTTCAGAAAACACTTGCTTTTTCCCTTCTTTCATCCCCAAAGCCTTACTGGAAAATTAATTAAGAATTCCAGGCTTAAAACTGTCTAAAAGATGTTGTCCACTACACTAATTTTTAACAAGTTAGCAAAACAAACACAAAGGTGCTCTATTTCTACTAAGGTTGTAATGAGACATTAAGTGTTACAAACGAGATGCACCACTACATTAAGTGAAACCCTCCGACTGCCTTGCAATGCAGAAGCATTTGTCAGAGGAATCATCAGCAAAGCTGTACTTCATAGTTATGCCTGTGCTTACTTTGGCAGCAATCTCCCTCTTGCCCATAATCACCTTTCTTAAGCTAAGATAATGATGTTCCAGCAGCACTGAATAAAGATTCGCTAACGTTTCTTTTGTCTTCTTTTTTAAGTTGCAATCTTTGCTTTCTGCTTTGCATTTCATTGCGGGTTATTATGGCAAGGGAGTGAAACTTGTCAGTTGTCAAGCTCACAGTGTCAGCAGCCTGGAAATGCTCATGCTGCTAACTAACAATTACTCACCCAGCAGCGTTAGATCTGAGCAAGCATGGGCGTCTTTGCAAAGCCTTCAGAACTTCAGTTTCAGCTCCCAGTACATGCTATTAATGACAAACTACAAATCAGGGAAAGAAATGCTTTTTCAGATGAGGCATTCAGCTTGGGAGATTTCCATTCACTTAGCTACAGCTCCAATCAAGGAACTAGGGAATGTGCTGATTTACATGGGACCCTGCTGGCATTGCCGAGACGACAGATGGTACTTGGCCAATCAAATCAAATCAAAATGTGATTTCTTTAAAGAAATGTAGCACGTTGTTCCAGTGCTCATACATGATGTTTATTTGCAAATGTATCAGAGATTTCCGCCACTAATGACTAATTTTCAAGTTACTCAACCGCAACTCAGATTGTCGCCTTTTTCTTCCAAGTTGGGGATATTATTTCTCACAAGTGAGGTGGGGCAGGGTTCCAAGTGTACTGACAAAAAACCATACTAGCCTATATTCTGTTGACAGGAATCTTGCAGGAGATTTGCTGGTATGTACAGCATTCTTACATTTTCCTCATGAAGTAGTTCTAGATTTTGTAAAAATCTTGTTGTATTGGTCTCATTTTACATCTTTTTTTTTTTTTTTTCAGCTGAACAATAGAAACAATGATTGATAATAGCATCACTATTATTAATTTGATTGAACATACTGGAATTATATACTGGAATTATCAAAATAGAAATCCACCTTCACATAGTTTTATCTTATTGTCTTAAGTTACTATGGCAGCAGGCAAAATTACTAGAAGTTAAATAAACATTATTTTTAGAGGAACATTATTTTGGTTCATGCAACTTGAAAAGAAGATTAATATCTGTTATTTAGCTAAGCCATTAAGTTTCTCCTTTAAGAGTTGAGAAATTTTTCCTCAAACGTGTAACTCCTTGTTAGTTACTCCTCACAACAATGTTTTAGAGATTATAGTTACTATCTCCCAGAGGGACTATTTAATAAAACAAAATTAAATAATTAGGTATCATAAAATTTGTAAAGATTTTTTTTCTGCTTCTTTTTCCTTTGATAATACAGTCAAAAAATTTGTCACACATAATTAGATTTTAGTTATCCTCTAAGTGTTCAAGGCCAGGTTGGATGGAGCTCTGCACAACCTAGTCTAGTGGAAGGTGTCCCTTGCCATGGCAGGAGGGTTGGAACTCGATGTTCTTTAGTGTTCCTTGCAACTCAGACCATTCTATGACTCTATAATTATAAATATCAGCTGTCTTCAAGTACTTGGATACCTACTTTGACTTAATGGTTTATACCAACTACTTAGACTGTGTTTTGTCATGACCAGTTGGGGATCATGCAACAGAAAACAAACCTCGAGATATTTCTTGGCCTAGTTTCACATCCTAACAGTCAAATCCTCTCTTCACTGGAGAAAAAAAAATGATGAGAGAAGAACAGATGTTTGTACTTTCCTGGTGCATCACAAGCAAAGACTAGACTTGGAAACGTTGTGGAAAATCCACAATGGTCTCTAAGCAAGATTCAAGTCTAAAGACATGAAATGTTCAGCCAGGATAAAAGGCTGTCCCGAAACTCACTCCACAGTGAGCTGCTGCAAAAGTCAACTCAAAGGAGTGAGCTTCACTTGGCAGTGCCAGCTCTTCTTAATGACAATCACGTAAGACTTGGAAAGTCATCTGCACATTCTTGGCTAAGAATCCCCTCCTCGACATTCACAATTTAGGAACATATGGGCTCCCTTGTCAGCTTACACTCATGCCCATCTGTTCAGATGGCATGGAGTCTGCCCACAAGTCAGTCAGATGGTTGCTCAAGGGTACACGTGGCGTGCAATTATGGGTTTAGATGAGCAGCCTGCACGATAGTGAAAACGCCTTTGCTGCTGCAGGATGTCTCTCATCTGTACCAGCAGTCAAGCATTGGCACCACTTGCCTCCTTACACTTGAACAAAGATGTTTGAATGTATTTGACAGAAAAGAAAAGGAAGCTGTCAGCTGACCACTCTCATTGACTGCTGGAAATAGGGCTGCCTGAGCAACAGAAAAGCACAAAAAGGAACTCTTTCTCAAGACACAGAGTCTTGGCTAATCATGCAAACTTAATGGGCTTACAAAGTAGTCCAGAGGAATATACAGAATATACAGAACCACTACTGGATACTTCAGTGAAGATTAAGGCATAGAATGCGGTACCTAATGTTCACCTAGAAACATAATTTCACTTTTGCTTTCATCTTTCATTGTTGCTGGGAAAACATGGGGACTAGGTGAGAGCAAAAAAGATCATCTAACAGGCACAGTCAGCTCCTAGACAATGATATGACCCTCATGGCACAGCAGCACTCAAAATGTACGAACTTGCATTTCCTTTAACAAGTCGGGAGCTGGTTTTAGATTTTGCAGTAATTGCTCCCTAGAAATACCCCTCAGGCACATAGTAATTGACAGGGTTACGCAGTGAGTTTAACTTGGATGGCCCAGGGCATGTAGGAAGAAGCTTTACATGTGCTCAGATATCGAACAGAAAGTTAGTATTCAACATCTGTGTGGCAGCATCCCATTGAAGAAGAGCCCTCCTGCCTTCAGTTAAAAGACTTAGCAAGTGAGTAGGTAAAACAGGTGGAGGACTTTTCCTTTTTGGAGCAATGCAGCATCCTGGCAGATTGACCCAGAAAGCTTTTAGAGAACAGAGTACCATATACCTACATCAACACTGCATGTCTGGGATAGAAACTGCACGTTCGTATCCAGCAGGGGTTGGTCCTAGCATGAATAGGAGAAACTTTCCAACATTTAACTGTAGCAGTTGTTCTTTCATTTACATCAAATGAAAGAGTATTCAGCTGCCACTTTTCTGAATCACATTAATTTTTTTTCTCCAAATACACACGAATTCATGACAAAAGTTTGATATCCCACAGACTGGCTTATTCAAGCATGTGTAGGCATGCAGGAGGAAGTTTGAGCTGTAGACGAAAAACTCCTTTGAAATTACCCCTGTTCTGAATATTGTTTATTCAAACAACTTTAGGGAATGCCTTCTAGCAATTAGTATACTCAGAAAATAAATATTAAAAATATATCTTGCACAGTTCAGAGACCAGAAAGGGATTAAACTGGTAGTTAATATTGTTTGAAATGTCTAATCAGAAATCCTGTAAAATGCTGCCTTTCAGTTCTATTTCAGTAGAGGTTAAATTAGGAGACAGCTGAACCACTTAATGAAAGTAAATCCACAAATAAGAACAAATCCAGAGAAAATAATACTTCAGTAAGCAGTGGAGATTTATCCAAGTCAATACAATTAATATTACTCAAATGACATCAAGCATTTCACTCAAATATCTGTTTCAATTCTTCAGGTAATTCACACTACCAGGTGGTATTTCCTTTCTATAAACTCTTGAATAGCAAAGCTTTTTCTGCAAGTTCAGTGGAATACGAATTGCAAAGTGTGTTCGACAATCATAAATAAAAACACGTTGTAAAATCTGCTCATTAACTAGTACAAATAAAGAATACCTTCAAGGAAATTCTCTATGTATTGCAGATAAAAAGTAACTGTGCACAACATGGTATTTATTAACTCCTCTATTTCTATGTTTTTCAGAGCTAATTTTCCAGTGTTCACTGTTTTTTTCTTAGCAAATAAGGCACTAAGAAACTGTGCCATAGTACTTGCAATCAGAACTAGAGGTTAGCATGATCTTTTCTCAGTAGCAAACTTGAAATAAATCCTATTGATTTATGATGGTTTGATTCTCAGATTTAGAAAGTTTTATCAGATTGAAGTGTAAGGAGAATGCTTCAGTGAAAAAGTCTGCATTTTACCTTGCACCTTTTTTTTTACCTTTTTAAGTATTCTTCTTCAAGAGCAGAAGAACCTCTAGTGCTATGAAAGACATGAAACACAAAGAGCAGTAAATGTGGCCTTGGATCTTAGGCAGCTGTAGAACAATGACAAATGAATTTGCTAATATCATTTATATCCTGGAAAAGGAAGAGGCAAAAAACCCACTAAAAAACCCTTATTTTTCCTGAATAGACACAATATCAAATGTAGTGATTATCAAGCTACTGGGTCTTACCTTCTAAGTCTATCATTACCAAACCTGAACACATTGTCATACAATTGACTATGATTCAGTACACACTCCACAACAAAAGCCATAATTTAAAACAAGAATACAGGAGCATACATAAGTAAAACCAACCTCAATAAAGTCAAGCTTCTCCAAACAACAGACAAAAATCACAATGACGGATGGTCTACTGAATGCCCAATATTAATAAATTCTTAATGCACTTTTTCACCTTACTATGTTAGGAGAAAAAATACACCAAAAGTATTTACACATGCTAAAGAAATTAAATTAGGTGAATTACTCTTTTGGACATTCAAGAATGAATACCACAGGTATAGCAGGGACATATTCTGAAATACTTTTTTCCTTCTGCTTGTTAAATGAATTATTGTATGAAAATCTTAGTCTTTCCTCTTGAATACATGCAAATCCAGTAAAAAAGAGGATTGCCTAGAGTTTTTCCTACCATTGAAAATTGAGGTTTTGAACTAAATCCTAAAAGTTTCAGGACCATTCAACAAAGCATACTTTTGACTTTTGATTTTGCAGCTCAGGGGTCCATCAGCTCAGCACCTGTGAAGCAAGGTGAGCTTAAAAGTTCACACATATAAGGAACCAAATACAGAACTGAACAGAGAATAGGAGAATTTTAGTAAAATTACAATGATGGAAACTCCCAAAAATATTTTAGTCACTTCTCTGGACCCAAAATTCAGATTATTTAAAGATGTTAGCTCTCCCAGATGCAATCTCTGAGAAAAACAAATGGGCAACAGAGACATAATAATCTTTTTAACAGAATCAGTAGTGTTTACCCAATCTGAAAAGCATAAAAGACCTCTTCCCTCCTCCGTCTATACCGAGGAAAAGCAATGCATGAAGAAATGCTATTTTTAGATAGCACTTGCATTGGGTTATATCTAACAGTTCCATCTAAATACATACTACCAAAGCAATGCAGAGATTAATACTGTGATGCAGTACAGGGACAGAGAATTTGGGCATGCAGGTGTGTTTCCTGAGGAAAACTCTGAGGAAGTTTTGAAATAGCCTTTGATAAAAAAAATACTGAGAACTCAGTAAGTCAAGTCAGTTGGAATTGGACAGTCGAGGCCTATAGACATGCACTAAGGATCAATTCTACATTCATGGGAACAGAAACTAGAACAAATGACTTTGTAAAACCCCATTAAAATAAGCTTCCTTCCATATAGTATGTATCTACCATCTTTTTATGGGTATAATTCTGTATACCAAGAACTGACACTTTCACTGTGAGACCACAGTCCTTCAGAATTCTGTCTTTATTCGAAACAAAAAGAAAAGGATTTAAAATTTCAAACAAAATTACTGACAGCATAATACCAACCTACAGGAAGATTGTGACTTCTGAGATACTCATCTTTTCAGAGCATCCACCAAAAATACAAAAATTCAAGACCAACACTCTTTGGATAATTGACTCTGACCCGTCACTAAATAGAAACCTGGAGCAAGGTGACAGGGCTGGGAACATCAACCCACCCAGAGCCTATGGAGCAGACACTGAAAAGCTGAAACACTTCAGTAATGGAGGGGCACTATGGAACTGCTGCATAATGAGTCCTGACGGAACAAAAGAAATCTCTCCATTTCCCTACAATTAGGCTGCTGCAGACTGGAATTGATTATGCAGACCTGATCAGCAATGTTACTCAGCCTGGAAACTGTGCAATCCACAGAATAACATTTTATTAATACAGTCTTGTGTCAAGGCTTTTGATTAATATTCTGTTAGGGACTGACTTGATTATTCCAATTATAAGAATTAACTTACAATGGACTTTGAAAAAATGTAACCATGTGGGAAATCCCTTGCAGTGCCACAGTAACTCTCATTTTTGAAACATTCAATATATGACACTAGTCTATTTAAAACTGGATTATTTATGCTCATGTGCATTAGAAGAAAAGAGGCATTCTGAAAGAGCAGAGATGATAGACCAGGGAAAACCTTTCTAGGACACACAAAGTTTGAAAGCATTTGTCCTTGAATGCAACAGGGGATGGTGATGCTCTAAGTTGAATGGATATGTGTGTGAATGCCCACATCAATAAAAAAGGTTTGTACACTGTTAAATACAGTCCTAGGAGATAAGCTAATTAGCAAACTAGAGAGTTTTAAAACTCTCAAGTGAAATCTTTGAACTGAAAAAAAAGTTATCTACTAATGAAGTCCCCTGTGGGTTACAGTCTAGATTTGGCAGCATACATACTGCTATAGCTGAATTTCAACTAGCCTGATACACAGAACTTCAGCAAGAGAAGTTGTATTTAAGGGGAAGTGATAGGTACATATATAAAATACCCAGTGACGAATATGTCTCTTCACAATTATTAGTGTTTATACTGTAAGGTGAAGAAGAGCAATCTAAGCATCCTCTCTCTGAAAGGGAAGTGGCAAGAGAGATATACATTTATGGACGATTGGTTTCAAGCAATATCTGAGAAGTCTCTCACCCATACAAAATGTAACAGAATTTATTGTTATGAAAGTCATATAAGTATATATTTTAAGTGTATTGCACAGAAACAGATGTAACCTCTCCTTTTTGGGCTTAATGGTTCCTGTAAAAAGGTTTCTTTTTCTGTGCTTTTTAGCATAAAATATTCAGGTTTACGACTACACCTGAATTAGAATCTTGAATCTAATAAAAAATGCAAGCAGACTAAATATCCAGTGTGGAGGTACATATAGGTTTAATAATTGTACTAATCTTGACAATAAGAGAAGGATTGTACCTGAAACAATGTTACTTTTTCCTTATTAAGAACATATGATTTATCACACTGCAACCAAGAAGCTGGCTGGATGAGCCTCATTATTTAATAAATATGATTTTTTCATATGTCTTTTGATTCCTTCTCTCTCTTTGACTAAAAATTCTGGAAATTACACAAAAGCGGTTTTGCAGAACAATCGAAACAAATCAAGCTCTGGATTTATCAGGTTTCTAAAACTGTGACAAGTTAAAAACACAGAGACACAGAAAACAAAGATCTGGACTGAAAACAGGAGACGTTGTTTCTTATTCTCCAGGAATAGCATTGGGACTTAAAAAACTGTCGTCAAAGAGGCCAGGGCAGAAAAAGTGTGAAGAAAGCAACCTCCAAACAAAGTGGCTCTGATAAACAGCAGGATTATTACACCCAGACATACGTATGAGGAGATAATTACATTCCTTCTCTCCTACTTACAGAGAGTTTTCCAAGTACACATACTTTTGTCTTCCAGGTTGAAGCCTGACACCTCTTTGACCTGTAGCGTTGTAGTAGAAGAGGGAAGAAAGCACTCCCAGGCTACCTTAGAGAGAGCACTGCAGAGCTGTAACAGAAGAATTAACAGAGCAAGGAAAAGCTGGCTTTCACATTCTGTAATTGTATTCATTTCATTAAATTTCATTATTTGCATGGGATCTGCTGCTCCAGCTGGATCCCTGTAAGTCTATGGAATCTGATGGGTTTCATCTGGGAATACCCAAAGAGCTGGCTGATGTCAGTTTGAGGCCTCTCTGAGTGATTTTGGAATGGTCTTCGGAATCTGGAGATGCCCCAGTTGACTGGAATCTGGCAAATGTTGTCCCAGTTTTCAAGAAAGAGGACCCTGGAAACTACAGGCCCAAGAGTCTTATTTCAGAGCATGGTAAAATTTTGGAGAAGATTATTCTGGGAGTTATTGAAAAACCTGAAGGACAACACAGCCAGCAGTCACAACCAGCATGGCTTCATGAGGTGAAAGTTCACCTTGTCAAACTTAGTTTCCTTCATTTCACCATTTGTCATCTCAGAAATTGGCTTGGGAAGTTGTGACAGAAGCTTTTGATTCTGTCTCTCCTTCTGGACAAAATGTCCAGCACTCAGCTGGATAAGTACATCGTGTGATAGGTGAGCAACTGGCTCATGGGTCAGGTACAAAAGGTTATAGGGAATGAGGTGACATCAGAGTGGTGACCTGTCACTAGTCAGGTTCCACAGGGCTCCATTTTAGGGCCAGTGCCCTTCAATGTCTTCATAAATGACTGGGACACAGGACTTAAAGGAATACTAAGCTCTTCAACAACACTACATTGGGAGGAGCTGTTGACTCCCTAGAAGGCAGAGAGGCCCTGCAGAGTGACCTTGACAAATCAGGGAGATGGGCAATCACAAACTGTAGGAAGTTCAACAAGGGAAAGTTGAAGCCAGGTTCTGCATCTGGTATGGGGCGGCTCTGGATGTATGGACAGATTTGGGAACAAGAGGCTGGATATCAGCCCCGTGGAAGGGGACCTCAGGGTCCTGGTTGATGACAAGTTGAACCTGAGCCAGCAGTGCCCTGGCAGCCAGGAGGGCCAATCCTCCTGAGGGGCATCAGGGACAGCATCGCCAGCTGGGCAAGGGAGGGGATTGTCCCGCTCTGCTCTGCACTGCAGATGAGGCACCCTTCTAACTCAGTACATTCTGTGATTTTATTCCTCATTTAAATCAAGCTTGACATATCTGGCTTGCCTTGGTTTTGGTAGCAACACACTTTTTCTTTTTGAACTAAGTTAAACTTGCCTTACTGACATGTCTATTTTTTTATTTGCCAGATGGGAGCAGCTTCAAAGGTGCATTTCTGTTTATTCAATATACACATCTTTCAGCAGTTTTACTGGTATTTAGTGACTATAATCTAAGGGATATAATCTAATGTTCAGAAAGCAGATTTTCACTTGTATTAAAGTTATCTGGAAGAGAAGAAAGTGGCTGACATTAATGTTGCCACAAAACAGAAGTAATATAAAAGTAGGGATGTCATGAGGACACTATAAATGTCCTCATCCATTGAGAAAAGTGCAACATAAAGATGGAGAGTCTGAACCTCCCATTGCTTGCTTAATTGTTCTTGTGATGTCTTTGGAGACCATAAGGTTCATTCTTATCCATCTTTTCTGTGAGCCCATCATGCTTAACACTTAACACAGAGATCTCCAGAATATTTATTACTTGTTTACTAGACACTTGCTAGGGACAGACAATTTTGTAGGTGGCTTCTGAACTATTTGCTGCCTATAGTGGTTGTAACTGATCCCGTTGTTTACTGCCAGGACATTTGAAAAAAAAAAAAAAAAAAAACCCTGTTTTGTAGCTGCAAAATGTAGCTGCAAAAATGTTAACCTGTATTCAGCAAATGCATAATGGCATTGGACAGTTACCTACGGATCCCTTGTTTGTATTAATGCAATCAAGAAAAAAAATGAAGAAACTGAATTTTGTGTATACAAAAAAAGACTGCAAAACTTATCTACTGTGCTGTGCTAGAGAGAAAAACTTGACCCCAAAGTAGATAAACTGAAAAGATCTCTTTATTCCTCATGGACTTGGTTTAAATTATTTCAGCACTGTTATTTCCCATATAAAGCAGTGTAAAGAAACAACTGTCAGGTTGCAAATGCCTGAAGGCAGGGAAAGAAGAGGTCAGGCAGTCAGGCATCTTTTATGTTCCTTTTCTACATTAAAAAAAAAAATTGCTCAGAACAAAGTCAACTTCACACAGCATCCTGTCTGCCAGTGGACAGTAACAGATGTGTCAGAAACAAGAGGACAATAAACATAGTACTCTCAGCTTCCAGAAATCTATGGCTTAAGGTCTCAGCAAGACACTGTTTACATCTTTGAGTTTAATATCTTGTGATGGATTTTTTAATATTATTCCATGAATTTATTCATGACTTTTAACCTGTTTTAGTAAGGATTTTTTTGCTGTTGTTGTTTTAAAGTTGCTGCCATTTGATTCTTTTTGCATAGAAAAAGAAAAGTAAACACAAATTCTCAAGAGCATTAAGTGCATGCCGGATCCATTCAGCTCCATACTGATGACATTTATGTAATCTCTATTCTTTTTTCATGTGTTGCCTGCCATTCCACAGTTGGGCACCAAGATGACAGTCAATGGACCTATCCATGGTGATACCAGGACTGATCTTCTGCAAGGTAATAGCTATATTTGAAACAATACTAATTCTTCTAAGGTTATTTCTCTCTCAAGCTTACTGATAGTGATATTTCATGGCCTACGAACAGTACCCTGAGCAAAGAAATATTACAAAGCAAATTATCATTGCAAGTCTAACTTTTTAGGAAAGGCCATAAAACGCATTGATGAGCAGCTGGAAATACACACCTACTGTATTTTCATTCATTGAAGCTGTATTTTGGATAGCTTACACTCCTGGAAAAGACCAGGTGTTTGAAAAGCAATCATGCGTTAGCAAAGTTCTTCACATAGCCTGAAGAAAACCCTAGAAGGAGTCTGAATTGCAAGAATTCCTGAACTAGAGAGGCAGCGAAGTGAGACAGCAAAAGGGACACAAAAGCCTTTCTAGATCACTTGATGTATTCAAGATTTGAGGGCCAAACAAATGGATGAATTAATGTAGAGAACTCAGTCACAATGTCTCCATAGTGATTAGCAAACAAGCAAAGCGTTTTTGACTTCCTGGTCTCTGGCAACTTACACCCAGACCCAACTGGATGTTTTTACAAAGTTCAATGTCTGTTTTAAAAAACACAAGTGCTTATTTTTTTAAAACATTCCCAGATTAGGAATGTCAAAAGCAAACATCTACAAAATGTCCAGGCCTCATTTTATTTTGAACTTTTGTATAGCACTAGTGAGATTACATCTAAACTAAAGGGAATTCTGAACTATGTTGTTGTGTTTTTCATCTCTTGCCAAAGTCTTCTTCAAAATTCACAGTTCATTTGAACCTTTTGACTACTTGATAATACAAACAAAGCTTTGTATTATCACTATTATCTCCTAATTAAAATATATCTCATTTCAGACCTTTATTGCATAACATAAAGCTTCAGCTGCAAGTGTCTACAGAATTTATTGTGCAGACTTGAGCTAATTGCACCTCTGAAACCATAGTTCTGCTATAAACTGACAGAAGACAAGCTACATATAAGCAATATCAATCACCCCTCTTTAAAAAAATTCTAGAGAAAGATCTTATAGGTTTTGAGCTCAGTTTTACAGAAAACATACTTCAGCCTACATCTTTACAGCTATAACAAACCATTATTTCTTCTTTTAACACCTCCAAGGGTTTCTTGTGCAATTTGAGGTAGTTTTTTTCATTTGAGACTGCTTTATTATTATTTGTGTCAGAAGAATTTGACATCTGTCACAATTTAAAACCAAGCCCAATGAAAACTTTTCTAAATTGTATTGCCACAAAATCTACTGGCACAGTGCAAACCTTGTGTTCTGCAGGCACATCTACCCACGATCTGCCTATGCTGTGAGGGCAGAAGAATAATTTTTGTGGTATGTTGAACATGCTTATAAATTGCAGTGGGTGTGTTAGAAGAGACAGCATAACAAAGACAAATGATACCTACCAATACTCCTCTCACATAATATATATGCCTGCCTTTCTGTCAGAATCTCTGGGGGGAGAAAGAGGGAAGGGAGCCAGCAGGTCACCAACTAAAGAGTGAGGTGGAAGGTGGATACCTGTTAATTGTGTGGGAAGACACAAAGAGGGTGGTGGAAGTAGGAAGCTCTTCCTTATCGTCAGTGAAGCCCAAACCACCTTGGGAGGAGGGAACCTGGAGAAAGATGGGACCACCTAAACTATGCATCACAACATTGCTGATTTTCACTTTTGTGTAACTCACTAAGGCTTGGACTGCTTCCATCAATGTCACGAGGATAACTTCACAGCTATGAAATGTTGCAGCATCAGTGTCTCTTTTAAAGAGGGCGAGCTGGGTCCCACAGCACGATGTCAATGCAGTGCTCATAGTCACATACTGGAATGACAGGACAGCCCTGTGCTGAACAAGATCACGGTAATTGAGAAGGATCTGCACCATGAAGGATGCAGATAATGGAAGTTACACATTAGAGAGGACAAGGGGACAGATCTACAAATTTAGTCACAGCAATTCTCAGTAGTAAACATTTACAATTCCAGGCAGCCCTGCTGCCACTGGTACCTCCTCCCATCACAACTAGGCTGTCCATGTGCCTTCAGGAGGGAGACGGATAATGGGACAGGATCCTTTAGTTTTTAAAAGGATGGCAGGATCCCAACACAGTCACAGCTTAGAAAGAGACACCTTCCTCTATGTTAGCCAAGATGACTAAAATGGCATACTTCATCTAAATGCAAATTAACATAATAAAGGAAAAATAAAAAAGCGGCATGGGGAGACAGAAGTATGAGCCGTTTATATGCAATGCTCTCCCTGCCCACCATTCCCCTGTGGAAAAGCCTTGTTTTCATACAACCTCTGGACTGTCTGAGTTGCTGGCAGTTCTGTCCATTCCGCCTGCCCCTCTTTCTGCCCACTCTAGATCTGTGCATGCCCTCTGGCCCTCACTCTCCTCAGAGAAGCCTCCAGACCCGGCTCCAGCTGCTGCCAAAGCCCCTGCAGCGCTGCCCCGAGCGAGGTGCCCAGGCAGGGACAGCCACCCTCCCTCTCCAGACACTCCTGCCAGAACAGCCCCCTCCAATATCCAGCTGTGCACAGCAGCAAAACCCCAACGCTGCCCATCACAGAGTGACAAAAAAATGTAACAGAATCGGGAGAGGAGTAGGGAGGAGCAACCCGGATCATCTAAGAGGTGCCATTAACCAGGAGAAATATGAAGAATGTGTATAAACAATGCCTGCAGTAGAGAAAGATTGTCCATCTTCCTTGCTAAGAATTAAAGGGCAGTGAATGGCAATAATAAATGATGGATTCACAACGGACAGCGATGGTTCTTCAGATGTGTAGTTCAGCTGTGTTGTGGATGCAATAAAGATTACTTGGATTCAAAGACGGGCAGAAAAAAAATTTGGGCTAAAAGAAATCTAGTTAGCAGCACTGAATATAAGGCAGTACCTCTGACTCAAGAGCTTCAAAAATCACTGATCAGTGGTTGCTTGGAGAATATTTGGATAAAATATCATGCTTTTGTGTCTCTTGTGCTTTTCCCTATATTTCACTGGCAGGACCATTGGTGACCATCAGGGACAAGAAACTAAGGCAGACTGAGTAAAGCTTTAGTTTTTCAATTCATGAAAAATGATTTTTTGTTTATCTAATGTAAATTGTATTTTAAACTGTTATGTAAGAAGCCCCAGACTCACTGGATAACTGCAAATAGGAGGGTGTCACATATCCCTGTTCAGAGAGCAGCAGAATAGCTCTCTCTTAAAATTAAGAATTGACACTAGTAAGCTTCTTATTACTAAAAAAATAGAGATCTATTCTTTGCCATCACAGGAAATCATGGTGGTTCAGAAAAAGCCTGAATCCTTCTTGGACTTTTGTTAAATAACCCTAAAGGAATATGGAGGAAATCAAAAAACTGATGAAAATGTCAGAGTGGAAAAAGAGGGAATCATATGACTATTTAACTAATGACATGAAAAGGGGAGGAAGGAAGCTGGACAATATGACACTTTCATGGTGTTTGGGAAACTTAAACTGAAGACCCTGTACCATTACATTCAGCAAAAAGGTAACTTAAGGGACTGAGACTAGAAAAGTAGAGGAAATTTTAAAAATTGGTCTTGAGAGTGTCTTTGTCTTTCTGTTAGGAGATTAGAACTGATTGCATTACAAACCTTTATTTATTTATGAGTTTAATTCTCTTTGTAATAAAATGTACAAAGATGCATAAATCTTTACATCGAAGAAGCAAGGACAACAATACCTGCACACAACAGCATCACAGGGCCAGCCAAACAAGTCTCTTCACACACAGGGGAACTTTTGATCTCAAGAGTCATTTTCATTTTGACAGTATCTAAGGGATTTTTCTGCTGTATTTATATCCATCTTTGATAAAATAAAATCCTTATTGGGATACAACCCTCCTCTTTTCTTATTCGACTGAAACTATTCCCTTCTTCTTTTTCCCTTAGACTTCCTATCCTATTGATGATGATTTTTTTTCTACACCTCTCAGATTATTCCTTAATCAGTAAGGAATGTCTTGACAAACAGGTTCAGGTTGTTAAATTTCTGCATTCTTTCAATCACGTCAGGAATTTCATTCCTGGATTGTAGTCTGGTCTGTTTACAAGTCCTTTACAGACCAAAAAAGGCCATAATTATTTCTCAGACGAAGATATATAGCAGCTGGCCTCACTGTTTTCTAAGTGAGGAATTTGAAGATAAAGATGTAGCACCTGAAATACTGAGGTACTTGAACAAATGCTTCTGGAATTTCACAAGCACAATTCATTTTATTCCAAGATGGCTTATGTAAATTCACAAGAGGGAGGGGTTTTTTGTTATTTTTTTTAAATGGTTTAGCATTATATTGGTTCCCAATTTTTTGATATTTAACTTGAAAACATCTTCTTACAAGGTTTCTATGAAGGCCACCTATCTGTTTGCATTGGGGAAGTATTTTTATTTCCTCATGTTCGACTCTTTGTGATATCAGAAACTATACTGCCTCTGAATGATTTGTTCTTTAAACATGTTCCTGCCCATGATTTGTATCTTTATTTTCCTGTTTATCCTGTTTATTCATTATGTTTTACTTTACTTTCACTTCTGGAGTTTTCTGCAACTTATTATTAGTATTTATAAAGGCTTAGCACTGGAAAATACGCATGATTGCTGGATTATGCAAACAGAAAAACAAGCAGTGCACTCACATTCCTAGCCTAATTGCTATTATGAAGGAATCAGACAAAGTTTTCAAGTGCTGCTCCCCACTTCATCACCTTGACAACTGCTGTGCTAGCTTCATTAAAGGGTGGACAAATCAAAAATATTAAAAGTTATAGCAGCATTTTGAAAAAATAGGCAGGTCTAGCTGCTGTTCCATTTACCAGGGATGCCAGTGGTGTAATACTACAGCATCCTGAAACACCAGCATTATCTCAGAAGTAACAACAGCCCATAGCCCCTTCCGTCAGCCCATATAAAATTGCAGACTAAAGGCTCTTTGGATGTTTCATTACAGGGAACAGTAAATAAAGCTAATTAAAGGAAATGTCTTGTTCACATTACCCAGTCTTTTAGGAACAAAAAGGCCTAAAACTGTCATACTATATAAGTCACAGTTTTGCAACTCTTAATTTTAAAATTACATATGATGTTTCTGTCAAAACATGTCCCTCTACAACCTAAATTATTGTTGTGAGCAGAAAAACATGATGTTTAACTCATAGAAAGAAACCAAATGGAAAATTTAGACTTCCTTTTAGCAGTAAATAACATTAAAAGAAGTGTCATAGAGCACATTTCAACAATCAGCCACAGGCTAAATAAGCAGGAAACAAAGTGCAATGAAGCAATCCAGTGGATTGATTCATGAGGTTTGCATACCAGCAAAGCTTGGTTTGAACCTGTCTGGAGTTAGAAGTAAAAATAAAAGTAACCACCTCATCTTTAGCCTTCCTACAATACCAAAAAACATCAGTTATGTTCCCATATGGAGAGAGCAGAAAAAATTATGGGCAGCTATATTAAGATGACAGCAGGAAACTGGGGTAGCAAGATCTCTTTGTGCAAGGGTAATAATATGAGGTTAAAGCAGAAATTTTCATAGAAACAGAGATACACATAGTTGGTAACAACAGGAAAAGGTAATCCCTCTCTCTCTGGCACTGAGACAATGCTTCCACCATTTTGTAACACCTCCAGAACACAGGGTACTTTTTCAGAGAAGGCTGCTGTACCCAGCAGAGCCAAACTGAGTAAACACATACATTTTTTTTCTCACCACCTGCCTGGATGCCACAGTTTATTTAATCAAATATACATTTTAACGAGTATAGCATTTACAATAAAAGTGTTTTTAAAACCTGGTGAGACACAGTCTTGCTAAGTCTGACTTAAGATTCAACTCCATCTCAGACAAAAACAGAGTTTCTAGTCAGGTAGAACAGGAGAGAGTTGTTTCTCTCCAATTTTGCTTGAATGTTCTCGAGTCCATCCTTCCTTTTCCTAATAAAGCATCACAGGATAGCAAATACAGCATATCTATGATTTTATTATGTAACTGAATTAGCAACATATTATGCATTACTTCTCTGCTTCACTCAAGTATTTTTGTCCTGCATGGCACTCAGAGAAATCTCTGTTAAAAGCAGTACACACCTAATGATTATTGTCTCAGCTATTTTCACAGTCTTCTGATCATTGCACAAGTTCCATCAACTTTTAATTAACAATTTGATAGGAGTTGATAATCATTTGCTTAAATTATGAGCAAACACCATTCATATGCTAAACTTGCTGAGCAGCATGGAGTAAAGCAGTTACCACCAACACACTGAGCACTCAGAGAGCTGTAACTTCTGTTCAGGACCTGCTGTTCAGCAATTTCACAATGTTTCCAGTTTTCTCACAGTCAATTCAGAAGAAGTTTCAACTGACACAAATCACAGAATCATTTAGGTTCAAAAATACATCTAAGTTCATTGAGTCCAGCTAACACTGTTATCATTAAACCATGTTCCTAAGTGCCACTCCTACATCCAGCTTTACTGCAAAAAATAAGCAGCCTTGTCCTCCCAAAAAGTTCTTGTTTCTCTTTCTCCCCCAGCTCATACATCAACTCAATCACTCAAATTGTCAAATCCAACCTACTGAGGTAAGTTAAGACAAGAACATTCTGGCTTAAATTGCTTGAGAAGCAATGACATAATGCAAAATCTAGGCATGAAATAAAGCTTGTGTTTCTTTTGATGCTTCCTGTGAAAAGCAAGAATTCAAAACTCTGAGGAGTAGAAGAAGAGAGTTATTTGAGGTAAAAATCTAGGAAAGTGGCCAGTGACAGTCACTTCTGAGGGCACTGATAATTTCCAGAGCCCACTTTGGCTGTGCAAGTTGTGTTTCGTAATTTGATGAAGCCCTAGAAATAATGAAAAGTAAAACTGCCATGCACAAGGGTCCATATGTAGTGGTTTTCAAAATCGTTGTGTTTAGTTGCCAAAGATTCTCATGCAAATAAGTTACCTCTGGAAAGTGCTATTTGCCTGCACGAGTAACTGAAAATTGCCCAATCCATAGATACAAATAGACACAGTTAGAGAATTGAGTAGAGGAATACCTGTGCAGGTTCGCTTCCAGCAATAAGCATTGTTGTGTCACTAACTGGCTTCTCCCTCCCCAAGGACTTCCATTGCATTTTCTGCTTTATTTCTTGAAGCTCTAACAGCAGAAACCTGGTTTCCTCTGCATTACTTCTATAATTTTGGTTCTTATGTGTAACAAGAGTTGCAAAAATTTATGAGAGAAGTAGTAATAGCCGAGCCTGATTATAGTTAAGAAATAATTGACAACATTTCAGAAAGTTTGACTCTGTGGTTCTACTTCAATGGACAAATTAGCCATGATGATCCAATCACATCCCATTGGAATCTAAGTTGTATTCAGATCGTTCTTTTTTTAACAGGAATCTTTTCTTGCCTTAATTAGGGCAGCAATGAAGGCCCCTTTCTATTACTAAAGCTAAACATTTTCACCTGAAGGCCAATAAAAAGAGAAGATGCATTTGAGAAGTTTAGTCCTCCTGAAGCAGCGCATCTCAGAGCCCTTTCAGCTACTGGACTTCAACAGGGAGCACTTATCACCTCACAGAAACTGAAAACATCCAGGCAGTAAGCAATATTGCTTTGGACTGAAAGAGTTAAAAATAAAATCCATTTCCCAAAGAGATGGTGGAATGTACCTTCATTGTACAGTTTCCTTCACTCTGGGAAGAAAATATTTGAGTGAGACAGAGCTGGAAATAGAAACAAACATTTTTGTTTTAAAATGCTTTGCAACACTGAAAAAGAATACCACAGCTAAATCCGTGCTGCCTGCAGCAAGAATCAAGTGAAAAGCCTGCTTGTTCCTGCCAATTAAAATTTGTGGTTTTCTTCTGTAACCCTGGCAAAGTAACTCCCATAGATGTTTTATGGTGTTTTCCTGTCTCTGGGTCTCAGAGGAAGAGGAAGCTAAACACCTCACATTCACTTGGTACAACATTTACTACAACTATTCTGCATGTTTTAAATTTGTTTGAGTTCCTCAAGAGCATCTTAAAAGGGGAGAGACAAAATCCCAAGACAACAATTTAAAAAGTTGTATTAAATGCACCTGAAATAATTTCTTGGATGCATTGCCAAGAAGGATACATTAGTTCCTGAACATTCCTCCAGGAGGTTCCTGGGACCTTCTATGAGAAGAAACGTATGCTCCTTTGGGGCCTTTTTAATGCCATGTCAGTAATATTGCATGACCATCAGTGTTCAGGGGTTTTCCTACACATGCAGCGAATGAGAATACCAGGAATCTTCTTTCTTTTGCTTCTGAGATTCCCCTGTTATCGTATTTGTATGACCACTCTCCCCAGCTAAAAACAAAAAGAAAACAGAAGAAGAGTATGAAACCACTGAACAACCCAAGTTATAAGACTCATACTTATGCAGTTCTTTTAAAATGTTTTGAGGCATCTTGAAAATGTACAGCTCAAGAAAAAATCAGTTAGAAGAAAAACAGCATCCAGGTAAATCAGACAGCCAAGAATAGCCAATTGAAGCACAATGTCATGACATTTTCTGTAGAGAATTAGGGAGCAGCAATATGGGTTTTTACTACTGTTGGTAATATATTCAATAATTCTAGTTAGAGCTGTAAAAAACACAAGTATCAACTTTGTATGTATTAGGAAAAAGAATATTCAGAACAGAACCTCACCTCCATTTAGCTCTAAATGATTACATGCAGGACCCTAGTATATGCATAAGAATCAATGCATTATTTAAATTGATTTTTTTTTCTATAAAGGTTTTGGAAGTATGCTCAAACTACAGCACCAGCATAAATTTCACTTTCATTACATCTATCTTAAAATGTGACAAAACAGTTCTTGTAGGCAAATTAATAATGTATATTCCCAGACCAACAGCATTTATTAATTTGTAGCACAAATTACAATCTGTCCAGGTCTCTTTTCTCCATACTGGCTGAGTTCCGTAGATAGCCTTGCAGTATGGTAAAGAAACATGTTCAGTTTTTCACTTATGGATAATTAAAAACTTCTTAATGGTAAAATGAAGTATACCATATAAAAGAAACCCCAAGGAAATTCAACATTTTAGTTGATACTAAAATCAATTCACAAATTTTGGCACCTACAGAATTCTTGCAAAAGGAGTCTATCTCTTTGAGATCAACGGCCTCTGGGTTTGTGCCAGCATGCAATCAAAATTCTCATTTACTTCTAGCACTTAATTTAAAAATAAAGGTATGAATTCTGGCATTTAATAATTGTCTTCTGATTACTCACAAATCATTATATTATTCATTCTTAATCAGCTTCAGGAGTGGGAACATTTTCTGGACAATTGTCTCTCTTACTTCAATAAAAAAGAATCAATATGCGTTTCCATTCTCTTTCTCCTATTTGCTGCTGCAATTAGTCTGCCCCATCATCTGTTTTTATTAAGCTTTGCTTTATTTCTGAGATTGAATTCACAAGCTTAGCAAATGATGAGGCTGCCTCTTGTTTCAGTTCCTTAATTTCCCTCCTAAATTATCTGGCAGACTGCTGTGGTGCTGGAGTGGTCCACTGTCTCTTTCTCCTGGCTGTTATTTGGTTGTTCATTCTTCCATTTCTTTGAATTAAAGAGTAAAAGTTTTCTCACTAATCATGTTGGTTTATTATTTGTATTGATGCCTCAGCTTTTCTCTGATGATTGCCACCTTTCAATAAAGAGCAGGGCCTGATTTTAAAGGCTTACACACAGGTCAGACACTTACACATCTTTGGTCCTGGATGTTTCACTGGATACCTTCAGTGCTGCATCAAGTCACTAGTCTGTCTGCAAAAAGGAATGCAAGTCTCCCCCTTCCTGATCCCTGTTTATATCTCAGCAATAGAAGGTCACAGTTTTGCAATGTGCAACCGTGTTACCCAAAGGTGTATTTGAATTCCCGTATCTGAGACAGGCTTTGTTCAGATCCTACTGTGCCACGGCTGTGCTACTGTTCAGTGTGATGTCATAACTGCACAGTCTCAAGGTGTGGAGAATGTGTAGGAAATATTACAAGTTCAATCACATAGCTCAGTCATGGATCTCCTACAATGTCCATCAGACATCAGCAGGGAATCATTTTCAAGGCAATGGGAGAGTTTGCATGCTCCTCCCATACTGCCAAAGAGCTTCTCAGACTTCCTGATGTCTAAGCAATATTTGTCCTCTTCCAGGGGAGGAAGGTAAGAGACCACCAAAAACATTACCTGCAGGCTCATCCATTCTCCCAAGCAAAAAAAGTCTGCTTGAAAAGCTGAATTTGCAGCCATCTGTGCCTATCATCTGCTCCAGTTACAAATGGGAGGAAGAATCTCTAGAATTTCCTAAACATTAACGTGTAGACTAGAAGCCACTGTAAAGAGTGAATAACAAAATTCACAAATTTTCTAACAAGAGAGAAAGAAAGAAAGTCATTAGCTCTTACTTTGAAAAGTCACAGAAGAAGTTACCAGATTTATTTTCTATTATCATAATGGTTGGTTGCCATTTTTTTCTCTTACTATGTTTTTCGAAGTTAAGAAATTATTCAGCCAAATTGCTTTAGTCAGAAACAGTTTGTGGTGCCTTCATCAACCTGCCCTTCCTTTCCTTCATTCTTCTGTTTATTCGTTTGACTTTTCTCCCTGAAATCAAGGCTAGAAATCTTTCCTCGTATCTAATATTGTGTGTAGTTGTAATCACCTCTTTTAAAGAGGCTTCCTAATCTGTATCCATGTTCTGTCCAACGGGATCTTCCTGATATATGCTCATTTTGCATGGAGAGGGTTTTCAAGATGTGACTGCAAAGATTGCTTACTTGGAACATTGTTTCAGAGGTAGCTGAATGGCTGCTGGGCATAGGTTTCCCAACCTAAAGGGTAAAAAATGGTTACATTCAAAATGTTTTGAGGCTATTTTTGTCTAGAGCAGCGTATGAAAATGCATCTAACTTGCCTTACCTTACTTACCCTTACCTTTTTTTTTTTTTTTTTTTTTTTTTTTTTTTTTTTTTTTTTTTCTGTGCATGAAAAAAAATCCCCATAAAAGAATGTAGGAAGAGGGAGGAGGAGTTTCCCCAGACTGTAATTCACATGTGTTCCAGCCTACAGAAGAGGCAGACAGACCCACATGTCTGAACACAAGCGAGGTCTCCCCATGCACTGTTCACTACAGCAGCAAGAGGTATAACCTATAATGTAAGTAAAACATTTGTAACATAAAGATCCCATTTTCCATTTAAGCTTGCTTACTTCACTCGCTTCAACTTCAAATCTGGCTGCAGTTTATATCCTGCTTTTAGAGTGGTACAAAGAGGCTTTTTGGGTGCTGTCATTTTCCCTTGCCCACAGTGGGGTACCTGGTATTCTTCCATCATATCAGAGTGGAGGCTTTTCTTTTCTTCCAGCTCTCCTCATCACGCTATGCTCAGACTCTTGCCTGCCTCTTCAAATGCTCAGACAATTGCACCATCAGGGAATGAAAACTAAATTTCTGACTAATAGGTATGGTAATTTCTGCTAATGTGTAATTATCTCATGGCAGGAAGCCTTATTTACTTATTATACTAACAGGTATAAACCTACAGGAAAGCAAAATCCTGACAAGGGGAAAAGCTGAAATGTTGTCTTCTGCAAAAAGGATTTGGAGGGCTGGAGAAGGAGTTATTTAGCTTCTGGAGGTACTTAGCCTTGGCTATCTCAAGAGACTAGGAGTCTATCCTTGTTCTTTGATCATGGGCCTATTTATCCATCCAGTATACATTTCTGATTTTCTTTATAATCCTTAGTTTCTGATCATCTGATGCTCCTGGTTCCTTGAAGTCAGTCCAGATATTATTCTCTTGTACCTCCCACCATGAGGACCCTCCCTGGTAAACCTGGAATCCTTATATTAGCTAAAGGTAGACCCCAAACTATGATCAGAACAGATCTCATACAGAAAGTGTATTTAGAGCATCCCTAAGGCAAGCTGCTTGGAGTTCACTCAGAAGAGGAGGTTTATGTTATCTTTTTAACAGTAGTTTAATGTTTAAAACACTTACCAAACAAATGGGAGATATAATCCCACAGCAACACTTCCCAGATGAGAAGGATACTGAAGAAAGAGGGTTTGAAACAACCATTGAGGGGTCAGGAATACAAGATTCACAGAACCAGATAATGAACAATTTAAATGGAGTATAAATCTGCTTTAGGATTTACAAGTTGAAGAGAACAGCCCAGGTGTCATGGCTCTCTTCCAGAATACTTCTTGATTTTATCCAGTGCACAAGCAATTTTAAATGCATAAACTTTCCTAAGAAAGCAGATGAAAAGGTGCTAAACACAGAATTACCCTCATAATTTCTACAGCATTAGATAATGAAAGAAGCCATAAAATTAACAGTTCTAAATGTGCATCCATTCTTAATTCAGAAGACTTCCTCCTTCTAAGAAGGGACAAGCAACAACCACTGTATTTATTTTGCTGAGAAAAATTCCTTAATAAAGTAAATCAAGCGCAGAAGACAAAAGGTGAATACTACTGAGACAAACATTATTTTTCAGAAACTCTCTATAACCAAATTCAAGAAGTCTTCTAAAATATGACAGTAAGAAAATGCAAAAACTAAAAATTTTTATAAATTCTTAGACATGAAGTTCAGCTAGTACAAATCCTCACTAGAACGATCAGTTTCATAATATTTCAAGTGGAATGAAAGAATAAAAGAATGCTAATGTCTTTTGAGTTCCCTAGTTTTATTCATGTATCTTCAACTTGATAAATATATTAATAAACTTTTGATGCATAAGTTATTCTTTATTGGATCAACAAAGACAATTTAAATGCCTGCAAAGAGCAATGCAAACTATTACTACAACACTGACAGAAAACATTGTATTCGAGGGATTCAGTGTGGCAAACCTGGGATGGCCCTCTGGGGAACAGAACAGGCTTGTGCACGTTCACAGTCGAAACATCAGGAAAACATCTGAGACTGCTTGACATGAGCAGCAGCAGCGAAGCTGTGCCCCTCCAAGGTATACTGGACCTCTCACTTATGCCAGGTGCTCTTTTCTGTGAACCAAAATTCTGCTCACAGCACTGAAGCTTCTCACAAATAAAATTAAAACAAATACACGTGGCCCACAGATCTCGTCAAAGAAAAGAGTTTTGCTTCACACTTGGAAAGACAAAAGAAAGCATTTACCTGCTATGTACAAGATAGAAAGCATTTTGTTATTTCTGCCAGCTGAGTTCTAAAAATGCATCTTTTAAATTGCTAAGGAATATGCATGTTTTGAATTGCTAAGGACAACACTTCTAGACTCTAATGATAGTAAGCTTCTAGTTAGAAGCCAGGATAATTAATTTAGAAGGCACAGAAATATATCACTAACAGACAAAGTAAACAACAGGCCACAAGACCTATAATAAAAATACATGCAATTTTTTCAAATCTAAGAAGCGTGCTAGAAAGACATGCAATTCTCACATTTCATAATACTCAGGTCATACTGAAGATAAATAATGAAATCTAAAACAGGACATTTTTGAAATAATTTACATAGTACTCCCATGATAAGTGAAGATCAAGTAGAATAATTAATCATCCTTTCTGAGCCAAAAGAGATAGGACCAGCCACAAAGACATGCAGGAATAATGAAGAACGAAGCCTAGCTGGTTTTATTGGGAAATTATTTAGAGAAAATATTGCCTTTAGTCACAGAAACACATGAATGGTAATGAGAACTAAACCACAATAAATAATCACTCTCATTGGCATGAAGGAAGACCTAGGTATTACTGAATGTTATAGGGGGGTTTACTTAGTGCAGGTTTGTTTAGAGAGCCTCAGCTCCTCATTGAGGCAGCTGATAAGACCAAAGAGCAATAGAATGACAGTGGCTAAGAGAGATTGTGGAGGGACAGAGCTCATCAGCCCCCAGACCTGATCAGCTCCTCATCTCATATCAAATACATGCAAGGCTTTCAAGGCACTGGGAAAGGAAATTTTCCATGTTTTCTTAAACTGAACACGTGAGGGTATTTTGGAGGACCTGGGGATGGCTAGGAGTCACAAGCTTAGAGAGATTGAGCACTGGGGACTCCACCTCTGCTGGTAACTTACTCTGGTAGATCATTTCAGTCAAGATCTTACAGCAACCAATTAACTGATTTTTTTCATGCCAAATAATTAACTGATTTTTTTCATGCCAAATTCCAATAGAAAACAATAAAATTTTTCAACCAGCCAGAGTGTGTATGTGGAGCTGAAAGCCCTTCATGAGGTAAGGATGTCTCAAGAAGCAGGCTAAGGAGCATCCCTTATGTGCTAAAACAATCCTAAGGCCTAATGCTTGTATAACATCGGGTTCCTTCAGAGGAAGAGGTGCTAAGTAAACATAAGATACATTCACAAAGACTAGAAGTTAATTGCCAATGCACACTGAAGGAAATGAGGAACAACAACAGTGTGTCCATGGAATACCATAAAGCAAATTATTGGAAAAGCAAAAGGCTAGTCACACATACAGGAGATGTAAGACATCTTTTCAGAAAAAATGAATGTGATGCATAACAAAAATGGAGACAGGGAAGGTAATTATGTTTAGGAACTTGGATGTTTTATTAGGCCTTCAATGGACCACATATTCCCCGGGAATAGTTAGAAAGTCCAAATTTTTGTGAGCCAAGATAATATTTTTTTTAAAAAGAAATTAATTAGTATACCCACAGTGGAAGTCAAAATAACAGCACAGGCAAAAAAAAATATTTTCCCTAATGTTCTTTATTGTGAGGCTTCTAATCTTCCCCACATTCTGGCACCACAAATATTTACTTACAGCCTTTCCTGTATTCCAAGACTGCTCTCACACATCCATCCCTTGAAGAAGTTTATTCTCATCATCAAATACCTGCACTTACCTGGTCCAGGACTGATTTGTTTTGTTGTTCAGACTCATAAGGCATGACCTGATCAATGAAAATAAGGAAGCAGTAGCTAAGGGGACTATAAATCCCTCCAAAGTCATTCTGGTACATCTTTCTCTTAGAGGTACAGCAATCCATAACTCACCCCAGTGATTCACAATGATCTGGGTACAAAATGCTACAGACTAGCTTACTTTCCTTTTCCAAAGGTGGATCACAAGCTAGGTCTGCCTAACTTTGGGAATCTGTGTTTAAGACATCACAGTTGGGTCAACACCTTGGCCATAGGTCTGAGTGCTGCCCTATTAGACAATGCTCCAGGTCAACAAATGTGCTCTCCTGCCTTAACGGGCTGCCAGGAATATCCAAGAGGCATGTTTCTTGTAAAAGGAAATTGTACCTGGCAAATCTGCTGGAGTTATTCCTCTGCCTACAGGGTGTCTTCTTGAAGATGAAGCCAGATTCGGAAGCAAATATTCTGATTAACCTGCAAAGCCCCTCACAAAGCCATGTACACTATGTCTTTTTACATATTCTTTTTAATACTTTTGGATTGCTTCTGTGTAACTTTATTGAAGTCCAGTCTTCCCTCATATCCTGTAAAGCAAAAGATTGACCATAAAACCAGGAAAATAGGTAATTGCATGGCAGCCATCTGTCCATTAAAAAAAAAAATCTCGATAGCTAATATATGAAGAAGAGGAGGAGTAACAAAATTAAATACTTCTCTTCTGTTCCAGCTTTAAATGAAGCACTACATCTTCAAATAATGGCTCTTGTTCATAATACAGATGCCAATACCCCATCTTCTTGTTACATAAAATGTCCTGTTCATGTCTTCTAGAGCCCCCAAGCTGTTTTGCAGAATCTGCTAGTATTCTTGGGCAGTTTCAGAACACCTTCATCCATTAACTTGGAAGTTTTCTCATAGCCTAGGGTTCCCCTGGATTCTGATATTTTCTGTTTTTTAGTTTTGATCACATATATAAAGTGTTCATCTGCAAGACTAAGTTAAAAGATACCATGTTGCCCTTTTAAAAACAACCTTAGCTGAAAACCTGAAATTAATTGTGGTGTTCTAAAAAAGGCAGAGCAGAGGGGGCAGAGGGGGGAGAGTGTGCAGGTGCCTAGTCATAGCTTTCTACTACTATTTTACTGAAATAATTTATTCCTACCCCTTGACACTGACAGAAGTACCATCTTCTATGCTTGTTTTCAGATGAAATTTGAAAGGAAAAAAAAATACAATTCGAATTATTTGCTGCAATGAGTTCTCACCAACATAAATGGCAGAGGTTTTGAACCCATACACCCCTTGGAACAGCACATCTTCTCTATTTCTACCCATTCAGAGTGCCTACATGGAAAACAGTAAAAGGACAAAGGATCCCTACATCCAGGATACATTAGTTTGTCAGAGGACCATTGTGATAGATGAATGATGTTTTGGTTTTCTCACGAGTATGTCTATTTAACAGCACAAATACCAATAGACAAAAAGTGTGTTAAACTGTAAAATAATCCAGCAAGAGGGGAAGAATTAACAACTTTCTATTTGTGGTGCTTTAATGGCTCCTTCGTTTAGTTTATTGAACCATCAAATTAATTTAATTGAAGGTGACAAATATAATATACTCTTCCAAGAATTAATTTGGACTACCAAATATATCTCAAATTAACGTCCCCCTATATTACCAGTTTTATTTCACCTAATTTTTCAGTACTTATTTAGAATAACAATATATTTTATACTAGGAAATGCTCATTTATAACTTTTGTGTTTATTTTAAAACTAATAAAAGAACAAAACTGTTTCTCTAACTGTAAAAAGTTTATTATATCTGAATACTAATTCCTGCCAATAGGAGATGCATTTTCAAAAACCAAAGCTAATATTATCCCACCAATTCCTCAATTAACAAAAGTGAAGACAGAGGTGATATTAAATGAAATCTGGACTTACAGATAGCTCTACATAAAACTATTATAAACCAGAATAATTGTCACTATCAATTCCAGTTTAGTTTCTAAATGAGAGTAGTTCTGATATAGATCTTGAAATTTTTCTATAAGAATAGTCCCTAATTCAGTATTTTTATCAGCATATATAATGTGATCATGCCTCAGTAAGTCAAGAGCTTTGGCCAGGCCTCTAGCTATTACAGCCAATTTATCATTAGCACTTTATTATCCGTAATGGAAAGATATTACCTCTCTTGCAACCTGGAACTGCTATGTAGTATTTTGATCACCACTTGCAAGCAGGGTAGCCAAAATCTTAATGTACAGCCCTCTCCTAATAGAAGAGGTAGGTATGTATTTGCAAATGGAAGCTTTCAGTCTTAGGGATAAGAATAATCTTGTTGTATACATGTATACATATGTATATTTTTTTTTAAAACAAAATTAGAGCACTTTCATTACTAAGTGGTTATCTATGAAGGTAATACATATTTCCAAAATGACTGCTTAGGGGCTGAGGTCTTTCAGAGGTAGAGGACGTGTAAAAAAATTATAAAGGACAAACTGGATAAAAGTTGTTCTATGCATTTTAATGATATCTCACTTCTTACCAATGGACCTTCTTTGGTGTGAAGAATGTTATTGAAATTGCCGTTTGAAACAGAAATAGCACAAGCTAAAGATAAAATCACAAATGCCTCTTATGTTTCTAGTACCCTTAGGTAAGGGATGCTCAAATAACCACCAACCACCCATCTTTATTTGTGATGAAATTAAAATGTACATGAGAAATTTCTTCTCAAAGCTGACTGTGGAAAAAGTACTTCTAAAGAAGCTGTAAGAACTGCAAGTTGTGTGATGGCAACTCTGCTCAAACTTTTCCATTTAGTGTGGTTGTGACTCATCAGAAGTTTGCTCATTAGAATTGTGTGTTTAATTCCATCTCCATATGTACACTGGTATGTCTTTTCCCTATGTTTCTTCTGTTCTAACTGGGTGAATAGATGGCATATCTACAGGATGAACATTTGCAAGTTAAATACATCATCAGGGTACTCTTGCAGCAAAAGCAGAGCATCTTGCTTTAGCCAGCAGGTCCAGTTCTGGACTGTTGTGTTCTTTTTGGGGTTGACCAATGTAAGACAGACATCAGTACACTGGAGCAAGTCCGAGGGCCACCAAGGTGGTCAGGGAGCTGGAACACAGGATGGCCAAGGAGAGGTTGAGAAAGCTGGACTTGTTCAGCATTAAGAGGAGAAGGCGTCATGGGGGGATCTTACTGCTGTCTACAGTTACCTAATGGGAAAATGTAGACCAAAGGCTCTGCTGAAGGGTGCACAGCAACAGGCTCAGAGGCAACAGACAAGCTGAAAAAAGGAAATTCTGACTAGATAGCAGAATATTTCTATTCTTCACCACTAATAAGGGTGATCAAACACTGGAACTTGCTGCTCAGAGAAATAAGGAATCTCCATCCCTGGAGATATTCAGAACTAGACAATCTTGAGCAACCTGATTTGGCTGGCCCTGCTTTGTACAGGGATTTGACAAGACAGGCCACAAAGTTCCCTTTCAACTTGTACTACTCTGTGGGTCTATGAAGTACAGTAGCTGCATTCTCTGTGTGTACACCAAAGAAGACTTGGTCACATTGTCACAGCTGTGTAAATGTGTTTAAATGTCAGTACCTGTCTGCACATACATATTTGTCTATTCTTTATTAAGAGATAAAAACCATCACTTCTACTTTCAAGCATTGTATGCTTTGAAAAAGACATCATCCTTTTTCCAGTCTACTGGATTTGTACTCCTTGTGAAGTGCCTCCAAAACTCCTCTTACTGCTTGTTATGTATGGCAGGTTCTTAGTGTACACCTCTTCGCATGCCCTTCACATGGTATCTGCACGTGCTTCATTTTCATGTTACTCTGTGTTTTAGAACCAGCTCGATCTCGCCTTCAGAAGAGGAATATTCTTTCTTGGCTCAGATGAATGCTACCTATAACTTCAGCTGCCTGACACCAAGCTAAAGTTCCTCTACAGTCAGCAAAGACAAACGGCTCCTCTGGAGGGTGATTCATCCGCACTTTTCCTGGAAACAAGGCTGGTAAATTTCTGAACATATGCAAACCTCAGATATGTACTCTTTAGACACTATTTATGTCTTTAGCTGTCTTCATTTGTGAAGCTTTCAGTGAGGTACAGAGCAGAAAAACCCAGAGGCTTCTGGAAAAATTTAGAGTATTTTCATTAGTGTGGCCCACAGAAGAAGGCCGTGAGCGCGAGAACAAAGGGATCTTTATAGAAGTGGTTTCCTGTTTGAAAGGTGGAGGGGAAAAAAAACATATAAATTAATTTGGTCTCTGAAACAAGTTACAATTTTGTAGGTGAGAGGACCTTATCCAAGTATACCCTTACAGAAGGCACAGTATTTATGTAACACTCCATTTACAAAGTCTCCGTCATTACACCCAGGAACTTAATCCAAAAATGAACTCCTTCCCTTTTCTCCTTTTCCAAGCCCTGCACCACTAGCAGTAGTTTTTACAACTGTGACAAGATTTGCCAGTCTTAGAGATGAGGCTGCCTAGCAGCATGAAGAACCTGTTATCATCTTTTCATACAGCAGTGAACTTCTCCTGGCTAACAAAACCCACAGAGCTGTTGAGACAACCACAAGACCCAAAAGCTGTAAATGGAGGCTTGCATGGCTGCAAGGCATGGCAATCAAGCTGTAAAAGAAAAGTCAAACCTCTCCAACTGAAGAACGCCAACAGAAAATTTTGCATCATATTTGTTCTTTGCAATCTCACAGGTCCTCTGTTCTTCCTTCTGGCACCATCTCCAAAGATTCGAGTTGTGTCAATTAATTTCACATCAAGACCAGAAGTGTGCCAGCAGCCCGCAGCTCCTGCTGAGCCCCAGCTGCACAGCGAGGAGCCCACGGATGCAGGAGGTGCTCCAGCAGCAGCGCTCCGGGCAGCTGACAGGCGTCAGACCATACGGCGGGCAGGCAGGGGCGGGCTGGGCAGAGAAACACTCCTGTCAGTGTCAGCCGAGTCACCAGGGTGCCTGGGCATAACAAAAGAGACATGGTAGAAACTCTCCTGGCTAGACAACTGTAAAGGAGTTTCTTCACAGGATGACAGGAACTCAGCCTCCTTTGGAGATAGAGGACAAAAGGACAGTACGTCTCTCATCTTATTCTCCTCCTGTGAGAAAGAGAGAAGATAAACTCATTTCCTTGGGTATTTCTCAACATATCTGTAAATAAAAGACTACCTTTAGCACTTTTCATCAGACATCATTTGTGTGTCAAAACTGTTTAGGGTAAGACTTGAAATCCTCTCCTTCAGAGAGCAAACAAGCAAGAAATAGCTGCCTTTGATTTATTAAAGATGAACTACCAGTACTGTAAAAGGCAGAACGGGAATGCACACACATATCCCAAGAGCAGGGAGGGATGGATACTGCCCTCACATTTATATATACAGTTCAGTCCACAGCCTTTCCTGTTTATTAGCCTGTCAACATTCATGCATCTACAGTACATCTACACTGATGGTTTTTGAGAAGTTTACCTGTGTGTTATTTGCTCATGATTGCACCAATTTAGACACAGAACGCTTCCCTGTCAGTATAAAGCATTATGACTTGGGAATAAAATTTTGGGGATAAATATCATATGAAAAGGAACACATGAAAAAAAGGTCTATTTTTTAGTTAAATAAAAGACAGGGTGAGATTAAGTAGAATTCAAGCACAGAACGCAAGGGAAGAGTAAAGTAGCGAGGATAAAAACCCCAGCATCTGGTGCTGCATTATTTCCGAACTGCAACCAGTGCATAATTCAACTCTGGATGTCTGGAAATGTCAGGGGACTCAGCAGCCAGAGCAGTGCCATGTCTGCACAGGAGCTGATGGAGATACTGCCTTCAAATTACAGAATATAGTCCTCAGCTGACAGCAAACACAACCACCACATATCCCATCCATTCCTCTACAGGAGCCATTAGCAGGTGTGGCACCGGTGTCAGGACATGGCACACTGCAGCTAGTGACCAGGAAATGCCTACCAGCATGCCCCTGCTCCCGCTTTTAATTGTTATATGTGGGTGTCCTAACCCCTGAGAGCTGACGCTGGGCTGGTGCTGCAAGACAAGGCTGTGCTAAAGATTCTTTTCATATCTTAGACACAGAAATTCTGCCCATGGCAATAGGTGTTGGAGCCCACTTGCTCTCCACCAGCTCCTACTTCCCATCATTAGCTAACATCCAAAATTATCTTACTGGGCAAAACAGTCCTCTTCAAAAGAAGAGGAGATAACTGTGGATGGTGACATGTAAACAAGACAGACAACAGAAACAGTCAGACCTAATTCTTTGCATAAAGAGATACTTAAAACACAATTGTTTCAAATTCATTGAAACCTAAACAGAAGAAAAGAAAAAGAAGAACTTGGGACAAAATTGCTTTTTACGTTGTTTATGCCTCAAAACCAAGGCTGTTCTTTCCTTTCATACAGCTCTCAGAGGGTGTCAGTTATTAACTCAACCAAAATGAAACAATCTCCAGAAGCCAAGTGCAAAGCAGCTCACTGTGGAAGAGAGTTGTTGGACAGCTTTGTTGTCACTGCTGGTTTGTTTCTGTTTTCCGTGCAGCGCATTATGAAATGCATATTATTAGTGCCCAGGGTCCCATGTGTCCTGTTCTGCCCTGCTGCCTTTAGGAGCCATGTGCTCTCACTATCTGAGGCTGTGCAGAAGCAAGGTTTTGCACATTTGGTGACTGTCACCCTCATGCACTTCCCCATGGAGCAGTGGTGGGGGGACACAGGCATGTCAGTGATGGCAGCACCTGCCAGGCTAAAAAGCCTTTCAAAACAAGCATTTGAGGGGAAACAACCAAGTGTGAGGAAGACAGTTTGACTCTGTGGAACATGTCCCTCAGCAGATCTCTCCAGCTGCCCATGCTTGCCGCAGGCAGGGTGACTGGCAGACGACCTGCCCTCCTGCTTCAACATTTCATGTAGTTCAAGCTTCAGCCCAACCCTCACAGAGCTTAGGGACAATTCTGGCAGAGCCAGACTCTGACACAGCTCTGAGTAGCTTTCCCTTTCAAAAAGGCACCACCATCAGCTGCCACCGTGTTTCATGCCAAATGGCACCATGCTGCAAAAAAACCAGACTGCAACCCTTTCAAAAGTACAGAAACCCCTAGAGCCCTGAGCCTTCCCTCACAGTGGTTTATGTCTGCTGGTCCCTCAAGGAGGCAAAAGGACCAATGTCCTTTGAAATCTGGCAACCAACTGTATGGCTCCAGTACAATTCTTGTGTTAATAGAGTTTTGAGGTGTCTGGCAGCATTTGCAGCAGTTTCTGAGCCAGCCAGATCTGCCTCCCATGTTACTGCTCACAGTCCAGCACTCAGATTTACACCTCATCCAGTTGTTCAGCAGGCAGGAAAATGAGCTAACATGGCACACAGCACAGCAGAGCACCAAAGGGCAGCAAGAAAATTCACATACATTTCTCCCCTGTGGATAGTCTGAGCCCACTGATGTGAGCTCTCCTGGTGGCAGGGAGTGCTCTGCCTTCAAAGCTAGTAAAGGAGTAATCCTTGGCTCCAACCAGATAACGAGCTGTAGCAATAGAAAGTCTGCTGGAACAAGCCACCTTCATTCCATCTCTCTCATGGAAGTGTCAGACTGGTAAGGCAAAAACCTTGGAGCAAGGGAAACAGAGCCATTTCCAAGCTGTCTCTCCTAGATGGTCTTCTGTGAAACTCCATGGAAATTTGAAAACTGCTACCTGCCAGTAGCAAATTGGCTCTTCTTGTAGGCACTAAATGTATAATATAAGGTGGCTACAGCCCAATCTTTGGAAACTTGCTGTGTCAGCACATCTGCATTTGTGTTTTGGCAGGAAAATACAGGTTCTGGGGGTGATTAGCAATAATGGTGCTCAGCTTTCGACCATTTGAACTGAACACAGACATTCAGCTTATATTAACAGCATAACTCAAGCTCAATATGAACAAAATAATCTTTCCCAAAGCTACCCCTCACTATCTCCTTTTTCTGTGGCAGAGTATAATGCATCCTGCATGTCATAAAAGCTTTCACCTCAAGACTACAATCTATCCAGGTATCCTACTAGGTCTTCACCTCTAATAATGTTTGAATGTGTCTCTCCAATGCTCAGGTATGTGTCAGTACCAAAGTTTTCTGCATAATGTATCAAACTCCTGTTTTTCCCATTTCCCAAAACGCTTCTCATTTTACAGTGCCAAAAATATAACCTCTTCTGCCTCAATGCCGCTTCTTTTGTCAAAATCTTACAATGTTGAAAGGGGATGGGCCAGCCCCAGCTGACACCCTAGGACAAAAGAGCTGAATGAACAGAAGGAGAGAGCAGGGCCCATTGCACAGGGGTCACCCAGCCCTTTGCCTCCTCCGGGGCTTCCTCCAGTGCAGTGTCACCTCTGCTGCCCAGCTTGGAGCCCTCGGAGCTCACAGCACAAAACCCACCCAGCACAGCGAGGAGGTCGCTGCTCTGTCTGTTCCAACAGGCATCTTTCAGGCTGGTCTCTGTCTCATATTTTACTCAAGCTGGCTGTCGGCTATCAATTATATTGAACCCTTTGAGCACATGAAAGACAGTGTGACTGAAAAAGTAGAGGGAGTTAAAGTTTAGCAACTACTAGAGAAAAAAAGTTTTCAGGAACGAGAAAAACGGAATATAGACAAATGAAGGTTCACTACTGGATATTTAACTCAATATTAAAAAGTGATACAATTGCACAGATACTGTTAAAGGAAGATCCAGAAACAAACTGAACCCAGAGCTATGATCAAAGTCGCCATATTAAAAGGCCATATGCAGTTGCTAAATAGATTAAAGCATGAATGGTAATTCTCAGGGACATCTCTATTCAATGCAAAAGCAAACATCCCACACTGAACTGTGAAACAGTTGGATAACTAAGGCTGCTTACAAAAATAAAGGAAAATTTAGGAAAAAAAAATGCCATGGTAAATTTCTTTACATAAATTCTAATGACTTTCCACACTTTTTTTCTACCCTCTCTTGAAAGCCACACTTCACTATATTAGATGACTGGGTTTTTCTCTAACTCATCCAATAACTCGAGAGGAATTTGGGCAGAACTTGAAGACTCTACACTTTCTAGGATAAAAGGCTTAATTCAAAATTTTGCCATGCCTCATAGCAGTATTCCAGATGATACCAAGAATGCAGCTTGTGCAGAAAGCATAGGTTTGACACTTTTGTCTCCTGTTGATCTTCAAAATTATCTTTTTTTGAAATATTTATCTCAAAACTTTTAAGCTTTCATGATGAATGTTTAACTTAAATTTGAGAGTCTGATAAAGCCAAGCATTTTCTATGCAGTCACTCTTAGTTCTGCTGTGTCTCAGTACTTCCATTCAAGTCACTCCATCATCACAGAAGGTAGCCAGTGAGTGCCATTACAGTTTATAGCTCATGGACACAATGGAGAGCCATTCCTACATTTTTGCTACTAGTCATTTTAAATAACTCAAGTAGCTCTCAAGCAATCATCATTCCAGCAAGGCTTTTTGTAGGCAGGCAAAAACTGACCTGTTTGTGCCAACTCCTTACTTTTGTGTTTATCTTCTCAGGAACTGTCCCCAGCTTTCTGTTTGCATTTCCCCACTTGTGAACAGCATGCACCTTGTACTGCATTGAGGACCTTGTATGACATTCTCAGAAAGTGGATTATGAGAGATGACAACAGGCAGACCATGAATAATTACTGAGAAAATAGTAGACTGCATTTTAAAAGGTTTTGTTCCTCTATTGGTCTGCAGACAGAATTTCAGCTTCCTTACCTTCAACATCGATGTGTCCTAACCTAGGGGGGAATATTTTCAGTATTTCAGTATAATATACAAATGGGTTCCATGAAGCTGAAGGTATCCATAAAACTCCTCCCTGTCCATTGGCAATCATCAGCAGTCACACAACCCACCTTGTGCAAGGTGATGGCCACTAAAGGAGAACAGTCATAGCATTGAACACAGGTCATGGAGTTCCACAGAGTTTCACAGAAGACCATCTAGCAGAGTCAGCTTGGGAAAGGCTCTGTCTCAATTTCCCTTTCTCCCAGGCCTTACCAGCCTGACACTTCCCTGAGGGAAACCCAGGTCAAGGCTGACCTCTCCCGAACAAAATCTTGAGCAAACTCAGCTGTCCAAATTTATCAGTTATGTGGGCAAACCAGCTTACTACAATTTCTCAAAATGGAAATTGTTACAGAATAAAAGTTATTTTCAGCAATATCTCATCCAAAATTTTACACTTATTACATATTACTAACTGTAAACGAAATATTAAATTTAGCTGTTTCAGTAGATAACAGAATACATCATTGCTTGTGGTAGAGCTCACATAACACCTCTTGTTACTGCTGGTCTTCAGTCCAATTAGATCAGGATAGCAAAGACCTAAGTCTGCCAAACTAAAGCCTTATTTCCAAACAAGTTCTGAAGTGTTGACTTTTGAACTCCTTTGAAAATGTGATCCTGAAACAAAAGTTTAAAAACCTAGATTTGAACATTTTAAAACGCATTGTCTTACAAAGCTCAACATTTTCAGTAAACATCACATATACAGCAGCTTTACAATAGAAATTACATAATAATAACAACTCTGTACCAGTCCAGACATAAATTAAAAGTGGCACATGGACTAAGACCATGCTGAGAACAAAGTAATTTTTGTCAGTGATACAACTTGATTGAAATGAGTCATAAGTCTCCAAAATTATGGACACCATTGAAAGTCTTTGTGTGCATCTCTTCAGGAAGCTCTAAATAATGCTCTTTTCAGAGCTAGTATAACTTCCTTTTCTTACAGGCTGTGGCCAAAAGAAAAATGTTATTAAAAATGCTCTGATATAAATTTGAGTCTAAGAATAGATTTGATTGGAGTACACAGCGGTTTTTTAGGATAAAATAATTAACTCTATGGACAAGTATGTCAGAAATGGGCAAATATTGTTAAGTATTCTTTTAAAGACATAATTACCATAACCTCCTCTCTTCCATTGAATCATAATCAGAAAAGAAAAACAGATTGCTGCTGCTATCTAATTGCTGGATTTTGTTTCCTGCTGGCTTCAATAGGTTTTCATTACATAAAGTATTTATTAATAGTTTAAGAAATGCAGGGATTATTTTCTATGCCATAATCCAAGTAAAAACTTCATAATTTCTTTAAAAAGAAATATATCTGTTAGCAAGTAAGGTCTCGAGTATAGCAGAAAATTTAGAAACAGCAGAGAAATGTTGCATTAGTTTCCTTTGTTAGTCAGTATAGAAGAAAAAATCCAGAATGGATTAATGAGAATGTACTAAGCTATAAATACTAGGCATCAGCCCACATTTCACTTGGGGAATCAACCATTTTCCTTTGTTTACAATTCTGCTTTCTCATTTACCTGAAATAATATTAGTACCAAACCACCAATCCCAGCTGTTAACAGCTGCCAGAAGGTTGTTTATGATCAATGCCTTATTTTTTTTTCTTTTTTGTTTTTTTTCTAAAATTCAATTAATTTCTGTGTTAGTCAAAGAATATAAAAAACAGTTTAATTCTATGGCTTCCTCTGCTAAGATTTCTTTTTCTCAAATAAGATAGAAAATAATGGCTTGTAGATACTCTGTCAGTGCTTTATTTTTTAATGCATCATATCACACTGCAATATATGGGGTATCACCCAAATTGAATTTACTCCTGAGAGATGCAATAACTTTCAATCAAACCACAGGTACTCAGAGTCCTTCAGAAGTAGGTCTGTAATGGAGGATGAATGAATGAGAGAGCACAATCAGCTGGACAAGAGCAGATTACTATTGCTGGATGCAAATAGCAACAGGCTTAGAAAAACTATTTTGATTAGCTGAATAACTCACAGGTTATGTGTGATCCCTGCAAAAGATATTTCTGAGGGTGCAGTTCTCAGGTGAAATGATGTCTGCATTCCAGATGCAGATTCAAATGGCCCCGTTCAGAAATGCCTGAGACATGTCTCAATGTTATTATACTAGGCATCGAGAGTAATAAATAACTAGGAAATAATCCTTAGCAAAACACATGTAGCTGTCCTATTAAGCCATTTCCAAGCTGCTTCTGACTGGCTGTCTCTCACCCACCTAGATACAGGTAAAGCTGATAAGCAGGAAAAGTGAAGAGATGCGAAAAGTCATCATGCAGAATCCACCTCAGCAGAGAAACCCTTTGTGTGCCCACACACACGGGCTAAAGTTCTTCATAGCAAGCATTCCAATCACCTTTCAGGTGTTCAGGGTCCTTCCAAGAGCAGGATGCATTTTAGAACCATTCTCACCACTGATCCCAAGTTTCTCTTCAGCAAAGAAACCCCTGGCTAACAAAAGCTTCTGATAGCACTGCCTTAGAGTCCAACACACCTGAAGTGCCTTCTTAAGTCTTAAATTGAAAGGGCCTGTTAGTTATTAGAGATGCTCACCATTTATAAGTTTGTCTCAACTGGTCACACATACAGGACAAATTAAAGCAACTGCAAAAGTTTCAGCTGCAGGAGCTGTGGAGAAACAACACATTTTGAAGTAGTTATTTTCTAAGCTGAGACAAAGTAATTGAGAGGACACTCTGCTTTAAGGAAATGAAGGTGCTTTCAGAAAACTTTTCATCCCAAGTTAATACTTAATTGCTCATGAAAACACATGCTCAGTGATCCCACATTAGACACTTTATAGTTTATGCTCAGACAGTGGCTTTGGATGGTGTTTTAACTGCTTGTGAGAATTTTCATTTTTAAAGGGTCTGGACAATTACAAACCTTCATATTTGTCCTCTGAAAAGAAAAAAAGATCACCATGTCTGATTAAACAAATCATCATATCCTCATATAAATCACAACATCTTCAAAATAGAGAATTTCAGGGCAATACAAGGTGTCCACAATCTATTGGGGCCCATTATTTTAATGCTGCTTCGTCACACTATCTATTGCTTGTTTGGATGAGGTTTTTGGCTTAAGCCTTGTGCCTGGTGGGATAAATAGTTTCCTAAATTCCTTTTTGTTACCTATTGATACTCAATTTACATCATCTGTGCTGGGCTGGGAAAAACAGTTCTGATTGGTTTTCTCTGCCAGGTAAATTTTTATTGGCTTGCATTACATACTTGACTACTGCTCTTCTTAAGTCTACTAATCTTTTTTAGGTCCTTTTAGCCTTAAAATAAATCCTCTTTTCCCTGAAAAAGGAAAAAAAAACATACACTCCATATAACAACACGTTTATAGATCTAAATATGAGTCAGAAAAATATGAAATTAAGAATTAGAATCCATGACCTAAAAATTCTATTCGGCATTTACATGCTTACTTTTTAGAAGGTCTGTAATCCATATTCCTGCTACAAGCATTAGGATCCTTGCAGAAATTTGTATATATGAGTAATGCTATGTGCAAGACTATGCCACAGAATTTCGTGAAAATACGTATTCATGCGTAAAGTTAACAGAGCTATGCAGGAATGTAATTTACTTATACACACCACTGGTAGCTGGTTAAGAAGATAATGCTACATATTCCAGTCCACATAATGGCATCTTGCTCATCTAACACATATTGTGTATGTCAGTACAGTGAAGCTGATTTACTTTTGACAAAAAAAGAAAAAAAAGAAAAAAAAGGAGGTGAATAATAATCAATAATAATCAATCAGCACAAAATTAACATGTGTTTTAAGATGGCACTCATTTCTGTTGCTTGGAATTTGGTGCTTGATTATATCTGTGTGGATTTTGGCAGGGGTAGAGTTAATTTTCTTCATAGTAGCTTGTATGGGGCTGTGTTTTGGCTTTGTGCTGGAAACAGGGTTGATAGTACATGGATGTTTTTGCTACAGCTGAGCAGGGCTTGCACAGAGCCAAGGCCTTCCCTGCTCCTCACCCCACCAGAGAGGGGCCTGGGGGTGGACAAGGAGTTGGGAGGGGACACAGCTGGGACAGCTGACCCCAAGTGACCACAGGAATATCCCATTCCACATGACATCGTGCTCAGCATATAAACCCAGGGAAAGACAGAGGAAAGGGCAAACCACCTTTGAAGTGATGGTGTTTGTCTTCCCAAGCCACCATTTTATGTGACAGAGCCCTGCCTTCCTGGGGGTGGCTGAACACCTGCAATGGGGTATTAATTCCTGATCTTGCTTTGCTGGTGTGCAAGGCTTTTGCTTTTTCTGTTAAACTGCCTTTATCTTAGTCCACAAGTTTCCTCACTTTTTCTCTTCCCTTTCTCTCCCCCATCCCACTGGGAGGAGGTGAGTGAGCGCCTGTTTGGACCTGAATTGCCAGCTGGTGTTAAACCAGAACAACATCATAAAATAGTTGTTGCCTCAACACAGACTTAGGTTTTTATCAAACGAGTTTCTCTAAAAACAAACATAACTCACCTCCCTACAGTAAATCCTGGAGAATTCAGCAGGATACACAGACAATAAGTTTCTGGAAGACAGAAATAGCCTCTTACTAGACTGAAGACATACTTGTGCATGAAAGCTGCCTATTAATGGAGTCTACAGTACAAATAATGAGCAATAAAGGGTGGGGGGGATAAAACAGATACCTATATAAGTTTCTTATGAAGAAAACAGTATGAGAATTGTTTGTTATTGCACTTTCAGGGATATAACTTTTCCCTTGGTATCTATATAGTATTTAGAGATAGATACATACCTATTGTCTCTCTAAAATACCATCTTA
Source organism: Daphoenositta chrysoptera (assembly GCA_013397915.1). NCBI lineage: Eukaryota > Metazoa > Chordata > Aves > Passeriformes > Daphoenositta > Daphoenositta chrysoptera. Next base: position 1,034,044 of record VZRO01007445.1, read on the forward strand.
TATTAAATTCTGTGTTTAGAGTTCAAGACAATTCACTTTCTGTAAGGTTAACATTTTATACCTCAATTCATGGTGCCCATCTCTGAATTTAATGAGCAAACCTCACAGAACTAAAAATATCTCTTTTCATTGTTTATTAGCTCCATTTAGCTAAAAAAAATGAGACTCTCAGATTCCATTACAGACAAAAGGTATAAATATTCAACACCTACAGAAGGGAGACATGGGGCCTGATTCTTCCTGAATGTATGCAGTATGCACCATGCATATAAAACACATCTCTTAGTGACTTTAAGAAAAGTTGCAGATATTCAGCATGAAGAAATCTGATCATGCTTACACATTATTTGGTGAAAGGAATCAGGATTGTGCCTGCAAACCTATTAGCCCAAATAGGTTTTGTGCATGCCTCTGCTGATCTAAGAATGAACCCTTCAATGATTGATTTTTTTTTTTTATAAGTTATTTTGCCAACAGTTGAATACTGTCTTATTTATGTCCCAGGAGAATGCTGTACCAATTTAGCTGAGTGTTGTTTTAAAGTTACAGTGATGAGGGAAATCCAGTAGCCTTAAAACCTTTCTTTGTTGTAACCTTCACTTAATTTCAACTACATCGGATTAGGTGAAAGTAGAGATTATAAAAACTAGAAGTCATCTTAAAGACTCTAAAGTAACATGGCTTTTGTAATTAGTGATATTACTGTGCAGTGAACCAACTTTGTTTCAAACTCTAGAACAGTCTATCAATTTGCAACATGCATTCCTTTAGCACTTTTAGTATATAGGCGTCAAAAATTCTGCAGTTGGCCAGATTTTTCAGGTGAAACTGAGAAACATCTGTAATGCACTGGTTTTGTAGCTTTAGCAAATAGTTACTGCTGGTAAGATGTGCAACATATGCCTGTTCAAAAATTCATTTTTCAGTTTCATGCTTTTAGAAATGCTGTAAATTTTACTCACCAGCCCACAGACGAAATCCTGACTCAAGAGCAATAGGTACACACAGCCAGGCAACAGAAATCTGCCAGGGGCACAAATAATGAGTCAGCTTTTTTGCAGCCAATCCATAATTCTGGATTCCAAGACCTCGGTTATGCTACATCATGCCGTATTTTTCCCTGATTTAAGCCACTATCATAATATTTGCCCGCATGCAATACTTGCAGTATATTCATCACTCAGCCTATCACTGAACACTTTTCTCAGTGAATTCTCCTGCTGAACAATATCCTTCTCTCCTAGCAATGTTTCATTACTCACATGTAAGCATATCCAAATGCTGGGCATATAGAAATTATTCCTGGTGAACCATTTCTTTATCACTTTTTTAACAAATGTCAGAACCAAGCCTCAAGTATAGCTGACTAGAAGATAATTTCTGCAAGAGTCACAAAGAGTCTTGGAAATTCCAGTCAGCTGTAAAGAGTAAAACATGATTTACTCCACTGGACAGCATTTCTGCCAGTGTTGGGTGTGCTACAGTCATATGTCAACAGCTACAGCAGTAAAAGTTTTATTTTAACTATATGAAAAGATAAATGTAGCAAAATATATTGAAGGCTAATTTTTTACAGAGAACTAGTGGGAGGTGGCAAAACAGTGCAGACTGGTACAAGAAAAACATCACAAAACAGAGATCATACTAGTTAGTGGGACGTTGTTTGGAAAATGCAAAAAACAGTCAGCACACATCAATGCCAATTTAAAATCCTTCAGTTCAGAAGACCCAAGAGATTGTGGACATTCATGATAAGAAGCTTTGCAGAGTCATGATCCCTATAAACATCTATTGGCACTGTCGGAAAGAGACACACACAGAAGACACCACTAAAAGTCACTTTCAAGCTCAAAAGCCCTGGCAGGGATGCCAGGCAAAGACATATCAGAGCTTCCTACAGAGTACAGCACTCTGCTGTACAGACACAGCTTGTGTAGCATTTGATAGATCATCTCTGAGCTATAGTTCTCCATCCCTTGGGAATGCAAGACATTAGTATCCCAAAAGGCTTTTGGAAGGATAAATGCCATAAAGATAATGCCATCACTTAGCTATTAGGAAGCAGAACACACAGATATCTTTCCTAGATGTGTGTCTAGAGGACAGCTGGCAGTCTAAACGAGGTTCTTTTCTTCTTTGCAACCCATACGTTGACCAGTGTTCTTCCCCTTAGGGAGAATTTCACACTCCTTATGAGCAACCTGGATGAAGACAGAGGCCTCATTTCCAGGAGAGCTCTCTGTGGAGCCATGTATCTTAGTCAGAGCCAGTCTGTTCAGACAAGACACCGGTACAATCTCCAGGCAAGGGAAGCTGCCAGCACTGCCTGCAAGTCAAACTTCATGGCTGGCAGCACAGCGTGAGTAGGAGGTGAGTCAGAAAGAGACAAGTGAATACTCGCAAGGCTGCAACACAACGTCTGCTTAAGAAAGCCTTTCCCCCTCCCCACCTGGCTTGACATCTCAGCTCTAAATGATGTTGCCATGACAGATCGTATGGCTGGCTCAAGATGCTCTTTCCGTATGTTGTATCTCTCATGCAACAGGGCTGGAGGTGACCATAATTATGCACCAGACCCAGTGCTTCACACATTTAGGGCTGGTTGTGAATACTTTGTGACTTATTGTGAATATGTCATCCTTATTTCCTCTAGGAAAGCCTGTTAACTATAAACACAGTTTGTAAATATGTATTGCGTGCACAGGCATACTACAGAAAGAAAAAGAGAGCACGAGAGCTAACAAGGTTTAGAATGAAAATAAATTATAGAAAAGTGAACTGCCATTTAAGCAACATTATCTTAATGCATTCCATTAATAGCTAAGAAAATCTGACAACTGTCCTAAGATCCAACTCTCTCCCCTTGGTTATTGTGTCCACTTGCCCTTCCCATTTCCCAGTTTACAAGGGAGGTGCTGATGCCCTAGCCATCCTGACACATGCCCCTGTTGAATGCTCTTTTAAAATAAGTTAGAATTTTAAAATAAGTTCTGGGACTCCATCCAGCCCCAGCTCCATGTCCCTCCTAGTTCCTCAGCAGTTCCTGCACTTGTCTCTTGGCTGTGTAGCAGAGCAAGAGATTGCCTGCCCGTTCTGAGATGAAGAACAGAAAGAAGATGCAAGCCACCAGCAGTCATCCCTCTGTGAAGATCCCAGTTAGAGTCCCTGTGGATGGCCTGCAGCCCCTCAGAGGTTTCATCTGGGTGTTCCAAGGGGCAAGACATCACAAGAGAGGCGTAGAAATAATTCTGGGAGTAAAACATAAGTCTAAGAATAAAGACTATGAAAAAGAAAGCAAAAAAATAAAAGGGAATATTAATGAAATTTAAAGCAGATTTCTGGTGCACCAATGAGTCACTGTTACGCCATTGAAATTCATGACATGAAATGACATGAATTCATGACATTGAAATTCATGACACAAACCATTGTTGTCCCCAAGTATAAAAATCTGACACAAAAAATTAAAAGTAAGATTCAATCTTTAAGCAAGATTGAATTCTGTAGTCTAAAGAAAGAGTCATACAGATAGATGGGAGTAAAGACTAGAAGGTCATAGTATGAAGTAAGAACAACAAAGATCCAAGATGAACTATCCATGACAAATAGGTCGTGGAATTCAGAAGGTGCCCAGAGAGGAAGATCAACAGAAGATTTATTTCACTTTGTCTTCCAGCCGGAGGCAGCCACTGCACTGCCCTCTGTACTGAGACTTTCCTGTAGAACACTTATAAGCTGTAAACCTTCCTCAAAAAAAGCCCCAAGACATGAACAGAGTGCCAGCCTTCAAGAAATCCATGAGGAGTGTCTCCATGCTTTTTCTATAGCCCAGAGAGAAGGAGGATGCAGCTCTTCTTCTCTCAGGTGTGTGAGAACCACCTGCATGTCCCTTGCAGAAAACTATGGAAGGAAAAGACCAAGCCTCTAAGAACATTAAATCACCTTGCTCAAATAACAACAATGAATGAGATAGCATCTGCTCACTGCCCCACAGCAGGGAGCAGCTGGTTCTTTCTGCCTTTTTTACCAACCTCTGCCTGGACGGGCATCTTGGACTGCATGTTCCATGTGCCAGGAACATGGTTCTGTTCACCCCCTAGAAAGAACAGCTTCAACCTCATGTCTACAAAATTCTCATAGCCTTCTCCTTTTGTATGCCCTCTATCATCTCCTACTAAAATTCTGCTTTACATAAATACACTGCTATGAGCAATTGAATTTGGAAAGTAACTATAAACCCCCGGAAAGATTTTACTTAAGACAAAATCATTAGCTCACTGAAAGTGTTAGAGGTGACCTCTGGCATTAAAAGTTATGTGGCAGTAAAGGGGTTAGTTTCTAAAGATACATTCAAATCCAATGCATGGTAATAATTCAGAAATTTGCAGTCATTTTCTCAACCTCTTGTGCAGAATACTGCTATTATTCCTCTGACTATCTCTTTCAAGAGGTGAGTTACAGAAGTATGAGACCTCTTGAGGGTAGTTATAATAAATCTTTACTGACATGTTTTTTAAACAGCAAGAAAAATTCTTCTAGGAAAAGGCTTCAAGTCAAAATGTTACCCAAATTCAGATTCAAACTTTTTATTTGTTAGAAAATATGTATGGTCGTCTCCAGGTGCTTGATGCGACTTGTTCTGAGCAGTGGAAGTAGTGATGCTACTCCAGGGGAAATATCTTTGACTCTGGAACTGTTGATCTTAAAATCTAGTGTAGTTTAAATACACAAAGTCATGTCAATCAGACAGGTACTATTCTAAGATACAAATTGCACGCTCGTGATACACATACAGAGTAGTGCTGTGTAGACATTGAAAAGAGGATCTGATCAGCAGTATTTGATTTGCAACAGATAAGTTCAATTCATTATGACCCCTGCTTGGGAATGGAGGTGTCAGCATCTACACTGAACCCCTGAAAGGGAGCAAGGTTTCCCTGCTTTGTTTGCTCTGCCTTGTCACAGTAAGCTCTTTTGTTGTTATAGTAAGCTTTTATGGGTTGTGCTTTATAACCAGTTCCTTCAGCCTTCAAGAACAAAGACAATTTCTATGCTGAAACACATGAGCACATTTCATAGCAAAGGAAAAAAAAATCAAGGTTTACTGCATTGGTTTCTAAATCTGTTCCAGTAAATAGAGAGAACTTTGATCTGTAACAGGTCTGTTGGTTTTGCTAATGAAAAAGCCAAACTGTGGAAGCAAAATACACAGCAACTGAGATTCCAAGTCTCCACAGATGTTTACATATATCTGTCATCACTGAAAATTAGCTCCAAAACTTGTAGGTACCCCTAACAGGAAGTACAAGAATCCTTGTGAACAGGAGTTGAAATACAAGCAGAAAATACTCCAGTACAAAGGAAATGGGAAAAAAATGAAATGGAAAAGCTGGTTCCTGGCCATACATAAAATCCATAGCCAAAATAATAAAATTCTTTCCCGCTGATCACATGGAAACTAAGCCTTTTACTAATTTTTCTATATCACTGACCACCCCCCAGATGGAATTTTCCACTTCATAACAGTAGGGCTGAACAAAGAACTGATACAAATTGGTCCTAGAAAAGAAAATAACATTGCAGATTTCCAGTAAACAGAGAGGAAAGGCCAGGTTCTGATCCCAGGCAGATGATGCTGGCTTGCATCAGCAGGTTTCTGAAAAGCACGACAGCATCAGCGAAGTGGTGAAGAGTGGTTTGTGTCACAATGGCCAAAACCACCCAAGTTCCCAAGTCAACCACCTACCAGGAAAGCTGTACTTACAGCTGCCTCTTGCTACAAGGTGTAACTTCCCTGTCATTTAAAAGGAAAAGAATCCAGGGACACAGAAAGGGAGCTCTGCTACCTTAGATTTGAAGACTGATGAATTTAAACAAGGGACGGACCTGAAAGACAACCTTCTGTTAGATTAAGAAACTCAGCTCATACAGTAAAACATTATTCATTCCATCCCTGACTAATGGCCAGGTGCCTTAGTGTGTGGACTAAGATTTTGGGCTGCATCTAGTTGAATACTTGCCCATGACAAGTTTCTTTCCAATAACAAGTATAGGTCATCCCAAGGAAATTATGACTTGTCTCATATAAAACTTAGAATCTTCCAAGACTTTTGATCAGTTCATCCCATGCTTTTTGGGTTCCCACACTTGGGTAGAAAAATAATGGAGGATTAGGGAACTGTAAATACTTTTAAATATTAGGTCATTAAAAGTCAGTGGAGTAAAAACATATAATGCATGTGATTCAGTAAAGACAAATGCAATCCACTACTCTAATGCAGGAACTACCAGGTGCATAAATATGAAATAGAGATTTTCCATCTAAACAGAAACATTTTCAAAAGGGATCCACAAAGTTAAAAGGTTCAGGAACTGCCCAGAGTCAACATTATCATTTCACTGACCTGTTTCGTTTCAGGCCATCTATTTGTAAAATGGAGCCCCTTTCATGCAAGCCTCCCATATATCTCAGAGAGGTTACAACTCAACCAACGTTGTGTCCTTTTGGCTGCCAAACCTCAAGAAAGAAGCTAACCAAAAAGCATCCAAAGAGAACAATAACAAAGAAAGAAAACCACAAACAAACAAACAAATAAAAAAATCAAAAGTAGAGAAAACAGACCCTTGAAGAAAAATGGGGAAAGGTGTAGTTCAATTTACTGAGTTGGGGAATAAAAAATACATGGTAACAATTTCCAGATATTTAAAAGACAAATGTGCTTTGTGTTCACTGGTGAATGGAAAATCAGTAATGGGTTTAAATTAAGAAAATAGAATGTAAGGTAAACACAAGGGGTAAAAAATGTCTATAATTAGAAGGATAATTAGGCAATAGTATAGAGGAGCACTTAGAAAAGTGACCCACTTAACTGGGATACTTTTAAGAACAGAGTATGCAAACACCTATGAGAAAGTCTCTCAGTATAACTAAATCTGTCTCAACAGAAGAATGAATAGGACTTCTCAAGGACCCTTCTAGCCATATTTACCATGATTATATCATTTTACAGTTTGGGTAGAAACTCTGACATTTGTAATGTAATATAAGCTTTGAAGAAACATAATGGTTCTACCTGGGGGAGGATCCTATATTCCTGTTCTTGGAAAAATCAGCTGTTATTTGGGACTAATGTGAGAGGGAAATTGATCTTCTCTCAAAGAGAGTGGAAGCAGTGGTTGCTACTTCCCAGAACCCCAGCTTCACATAACACCAGTCAGAAACTGAGCTATGCGGAGGAAGAAAAACAGGCATATTCACTGTGGACATTCTGTAAATCCAGAGATCTGTCTGCTGTTTGCGGAAGCTGTCATTACACAACCAAAGCCTAAAATGCCAGATGCATAAACACAGGGGGTGGCAGGAGGTCTGACAGGCAGAGATGCACTTATGTGGTCTAGAAACAAAAATGAGAAGATTTTTAAACAGAAAGAAATAAAAGGCTGTGAAAGACACGGTGGGGGAGGAGGGGAAAGGAAGGCTTGGATTATTAGGAAAGGAAATTATTTTCTTTTCCTCACTTCTACCATATTAGAAGGATCAGGATTTTGTAAATTATGGTTCTATCAAGAAATCATGCAACTTTCCCTTCCCCTTACAAACAAAAACAATATTCTAAAAAAAAGTAAAAGCAGTTCAGTCAAAAGAAGATAGATAATAAACATGACAATGTGCAGCTGAGTACACAAAGCTGACATAGGTGCAAAGCTCTCCATTTGTCTTAGAAGTCAAACACATGATTTTAACAAAAATAAGAGCTCTGTATTTAGCCTCCAATCTGTCAGGTTTTTAAGGACATTAATAGCTTAACTAAATGCAAGCATACTTTTAAAATTAGACCTATACTTATATTTTTGTATTTGTTCATCATGTAATGAGTGAAAATGGGCTTGGAAATATAGCTTTTAGTTTCACAAAAGTTCTATTTATCTGTCAGCAATCTGCTTTTTTAAGGTCTCAGACAATGCAATAGGCCCATATCACATTCATGGCTAAAGCAGGACTTAAGCAGACTTTTTTCTTTACAATCAAATAGGTTTAAGTCAATTTATAAATCTTCAACGAATTCATTGCATTATTCTGAAATAAAAGAAAGACTGACAGCAGAAGAAAAAATAAGGTGATTGAGGTGAACATTTGTACAGAGTAATGTGCTCATCACAATTTTTTTAATCTCATTTTCTGATATTTGAGTCAGTTTGAACAAGTGATTTCCTTTTGTATGACCGAGCTTCTTCTCTGTTAATCCTTCTCCAAAGATGTAATTCTTTCTTGTGGCAGTTCAGCTCCCTGCCATGCAAATGAACATAAATGTTATAAACTCATCATTAAGACTACACTGAAGAAGCAACAACAACAGTAAAAACGGGCCGTGGACAGAAGAAAACTCCATTAAAAAAATAAAAATTGTGTGATTGGAGGTCCTGGGTAGCTCCCTTTTCTCTCTAGCAAATAACTCATTTAACACTTATAACTCATTTATTCCAATGCAATACAGAATCACTTAGTTTAAATCAATAGGGCTATTCTCAATTTATATAAGTGTTAGGAATATCAGAATTTATTTTTTATGTTTCCATTTACTTTTTTTTATGTATTAGTAATGATCCCTCTTGCACATATTTAGGGTATTAAGGGAGAATAAAATGTTTTAGAGATGAAAAGTTGAGTCTTGGGTGAGAAAGAAGAAATTTCTTTTATTTTTGTGATTCCTAAAGATGATTTTTATTATGAGGCAGTACACCCACCTTCCTTTAAAGAAACTTAATTACCTTCAGAAGGAAGCTATGGTACATCCATTATTTCCCACATTCCCTCGTCATAATTCCAAAAAGACCATTTTCAAATTATCAAAAAGCAACAGCACAGTGGGCAGGGCGAAATGAGTCAGAATCCATTGTTTTAAAGAGAAAGGATCACCACCACAGTACACTGGTTGTATTCCAGATTACAATAATAAAAGTCTGGACACCTTGGCAAGGCAGATCCAACAGTAGCAACAAAATAAAAAGTCAAATAGGTATATAAATTAAAAAACGTGTATTTTTTTAAACCCACAACACTTAGAAATGTAGAAAATAATGTGGAAAATAATATGTAGAAAATATCAGATGTGTCACTGGCAAGATTTTCAATATGCAGAGGTTTTAGGACTCTGTCCTTCGCTGATTTCTTTCAAAGCTTCCTCCCACAGTTATTCTGTAGAAAATAATTAAACAGGACTTCATTTGTAGCTTGGAAGGCAAATACAGTGAGACAGGAGTTTCATCAGAAGCCCAGCCTCACCTGTGTCTGCAGGTTAGTTATGACAATAGTCAATACACTGTGGAGAGGGGGAGACCAAAACCACAATTAGGATGGAAAACTGATTAGGAGGAGCTGGGTGAACTGTTGGTAGCACCAGGTTCAAGGGAGTCATGAGGAAAACACGAGTGGTGCTTCTCAGGGAAAGCAAAGGAGTAGGAAAAGGAGGAAGCCCAGCACCTACTGCTGCAGTCTAATACATTGGAAGAACTAAGAAAAGAGGTGTAAAATCAGTTGGGTAACTTCCCAAAGAACAGAGCTCAGATCTCAGACCTGCCAAGTAGCAGACGGAAAATAATGGAGAGGATTGACCTGTTCATTTTGAGGAAGAGTGAGGGAACTTCTGGAGAATGAAAGAGAAGGAAACCAGATAGACACCAGGGAAAGGAGGGCAGAGCAAGAGGATGGCAATGGTAGCAGTGGTGAGAGGTAAAGGGAAGCCTCAGGAAGAAAAAGGAGCTGGAAAAGAAAGCAGCTGGGAGACGTAGGGGTATCCAATAAATAAATATGATCACTTGCAGGCAAGCACAGCTGCAAACGAACCAAGTACTGCTGCAAGAAAAATCTGCTCAGCTCTCCTCCAGGAAAATGGCATGTGTTCCCCTCCACCCACAGGTGGAGTATAGTGAGAACAAAATGGAGTGTGCAGCATCACAAGGACAACGTGCTCATCCATAGCCTGCAAAGAGCACACGCAAATTCCTGCAGAATAAGTGCTTTCAAAGCAAACCTATTAATGCATACAGTTAAGCTGATTTTGACTTTATTTTGCATTTCCATGGCACTCAGCATGTTCAAGTCACAGTGCAACCGTGCTCACTGTGCAACAGCAGGCGTAGGGCAAGTAGAGGCTGCAGCAGAGAGCGCAGGTCGCTGACTGGGCTGTGTTGCAGCTCCAAACCAGAAACACATTATTGTGGGCCCCAGCTCAGCAATTTAAATGCAAGTCTGGCCGTCAGCTTTTTGATGGATGGATAATCCTTAAATTTTGCATAATCGATATGTCCATTTAATTTGATTTAAGCAACTCTAATCGTAAAAGAGCATCTCTCACTGAAAACACTTGCCACTTCTACCACAATATTTTTTACTCAGAAACAGCACCAATCATTTTTGTCAGAGGTAGGAGTTCTCTGCTTGTTCCAGTCTCATGCCACTACCTAACTTTTCTTATTGGACAAAGTTGTTTTCATAAGGCTAATATCCTGCAGCATGTCATTCCATTCATTTCAGTGTCCTTTATCTTTTTTATTACCTACCTACCGATTTTTCTGCCAAGACCTTTTCATGATTGATCTCTTACAACTTTAATAGAAACTGTACACTTACAGAAGGCTTGAGAAGGGTCCCATTTACTCCCAATGTAATTAAACTGACAGCAGTGGCTTTATCCCAAGAAAAATTTGGCTGTGTACATTCACAATAAATAATGAATTCCAAAATTACTCAATTGTTTCCATATCTCATTTCTCTTCTAGAGAGTTAAGGTCTCTATTGAGGCATGTATCTTGGTCTTGTACACATCCTTTAATATCAGGAGATAGCAACAGTAATTACATCAGTAATTACATCTGGGTTAGTTAATTGGATTTCAAATATTCTGACCATGAATGTAGATCGGACCTGGTTTTGAATCACAGGTAGGTTGAATTGCTGGCATAGTAGATATGCCAGAAACATTTGTTCACTAAATCACTCATCTGCATTTCATTCATTACCTATTGTTACAGAAGCAATAAAAATCCTAAGAATCTCAAGTCATTTACAATTACAGCCTTTTCTTCTACACCTACCATACCTCACATTTCACTCTTCTGTTTCTTGTGTACTGTGTGTGCTCTTACCACCTCTCCTTTTTACCTCCAGTACGTGAGAGGTTGGTTTATGCCGTCACTTCAGAACTAAGTAATAGGCTTTCCTCTAACCCATGTCTTGTATTCACCTCCTTGACTTTTTTATCATCTCCTGTCTGCTCTTCATAATCACTGTTCTCTTTTCTTTTGTGTAAACTTGCCATGACTGCCCAACTTTGAATCTACAACCCAGTTTCCACCTGAAAGTCTAAACATTGCTAATTTCTGTTCATTGTGGTTTTAAATGCTAGGACTGGCCCCTGGGATTTTCCTGAGAGAAAGGACTCCATGACTAAGTTTTTTGACAAATGTGAGCTGTAAGAGGAAAAATTTGAAAGGACAAAGGGATCTCAATCCTTCATAGCAGCAAGAAAACCAAAGCAGTTGTAAACTCTGCCCAGTTGCCAATATTTAAGAAATCTTTCATCCATTTAAAAGGCAGATCTAGCTACAGATCTCCAAGGTCGTAATTGGAGACTGTATGGATGAATTTTAGGCTGTACATAATTTCTTATGCGGGCATCAGCTATTTAAATATTGAGGAACCTTACTAATGGAAGAACTTAACAAGGAAAACAACCTGAGGTGATCAGCATCATGGGCATAGCAAACATCAGCATCATGCTTGATTACAGTGCTGCAGTACCTCATCCACCTCGTATCAGATTATGAATATGATATTTTTGTGGCCCTAAGTTAATCTGACCTTAAATAGATGTGCACCATGTAATGGTGAGCAGTCAGCAGGCAGCTCTGCTCCCTTCAAACAAGTGCTCCTGTGACTTTACTCCTCTAGCAAAAAACAGCTGATGTGATGCTTTCATGGCCTCCAAAGGCACTGAAGGGATGATTGTATTGGGTTTACTTGGCCAGCTTTTGGTAGTGGGAGGGGGAACTACAGGAGTGTCTTCTGTCAGAAGCTGCGAGAAGCTTCCCTTATATCCAACAAAGCTAGAGCCAGCTGGCTCCAAGAGGGACGTGCTGCTGGCCAAGGCTGAGACCATCACAATGGTAGCAATGCATCTGTGATAACATATTTAAGAGGGAAAAAGAAGTTATTGTGCTGAAGAATTTGCATTCAGAGAAGAGAGGTGTGAGAATATGAGAGAGAAACAACTATTCAGACCCCAATGCCAGTGCAGAAGGAGGGGGAGGATGTGCTACAGGCATTGGAGCTGGGAGTCCTCTGCAGCCCGTGGTGCACAGCACACTGAAGCAGGCTTTCCCCCTGCAGCCCATGGAGGTCTGCTCTGGAGCAGAGATCCACCTGCAGCCCATGGAGGAGACCCATGCCAGAAGAGGTGGATGCCCAAGAGGAGGCTGTGAACCCAAGGGAGGCCCGTGCTAGAGCAGGGTCCTGGTAGGGACTTGCAGACCCACGGAGAGAGTGCCCCACTTTGGAGCAGCTTTCCCGGTAGGACTTGTGCAACTTCGGAGGACCCACAATGGACAAGCCTGTTCTTAAAGGACTGCATCCCATGGAAAGGAATCCACACCAGAACAATTCATGAAGAACTGTAGCCCATGAGAAGGACTCAGGTTGGAAAAGTTTGTGAAGAAGTGTCTCCACAAACAATGTGGGAGAGACCCCACAGTGGAGCAGGGGAAGGACTCCTCTCCCTGAGCAGCAGCAGGAACAAGGTGTGATGAACTGACCATAACCCCATTCCCATCTCCCTGCTCCACTGAGGGAAGAGGTAGAGCCCCGGAAGAAAGGCGGGTGAAGGGAAGGTGTATTAGATTTGTTTTCCTTCTCATTATGCTGCTCTGATTTTGACTGGTAATAAATTCAATTAGTTTCCCCAGGTCCAATCAGTTTTGCCCATGACAATAATCAGTGACTGATCTCTCTGTCTTTATCTCAGCTCAAGTCTTTCATTATACTTTTTCTACCCTGTCCCGTTGCAGGGGGGAATGATAGAGAGGCTGTGGTGGATACCTGGCATCCAGCCAGGATCAACCCATCACAACACTGTAAGTAACCTGTGTCCTCCATGAAAACCCAACACAAAGATGTCAGCTCTTAAGAGTATTTTGGTTTATGCCAGTTTGCGTTTTTAAGATGCCAATAAACGTGATTATTTTAGGTATGAAAAATGTCCTGCAAAATGTCCTCTAGAATCTGGAGCTGGGAAAATGCAGAAAGGCAGACCATCCTTTGTAAAACTATTTGCTAAAATGTAACAGAGAAATATATAAAATTTCCCAGTTTAAGCAATCTCCATGCAAACAGACGGGGGATAGCATCTCATGGTCATCATAAGCTAAATTGTGCCAGATCTTATAAAATAAAAAAATATCAAACTCTGCACAATGTATGGCTCACATATAACAAGCCCACTGCTCGGGTAAAATGTGTGGTGAATCACTGCAGGCAGACCAGAGACTGAACTTCCTTCCATGAGCCACCTGCCAACTAATACTGAGGTGCAACAGTGAAGTATAATATATGTTTGTAAGAAATTTGCCAGGGGGGAAAAATACCATTCAGGGAATAAATAAGTACTCTGATGCAAATACTGTGCCTTGTTATTTCTTTGCCTCATGACTTGTTTTGGTCACACATGCTGAAAATACTTTGGTTTTAGTATCTCCAGCCCCTGGGGAAAGACACCTATTATTTTCTATTTCCTTCCCTTTCCCTCAATTGTACATCCACATTTAGGGTTTCAGTTCTGCTTCACTCTTTATCTTCCAGCAAGTTCTATTGATATTTTTTTAAATTGGAAGGTATGGGGGACAGAGAAATTGCACCAGGACCCATAGTCTGTAACCACAGGCTCTGTATACTTGCAGGTATATAGCACAGCAAAATGTTTGCTTCTCCACTGCACCTGTCCAACAGCAAAAATTAATCCATCCATTTTATCCCTCAGAAAACAACCGGGGAGCATTGCAATCTGTGATCTCCTCTACCACACTGGGGACCTTTTCTTCCCGGTCTGGATTAGGGAGCGATAGGGTGTCCCCATCTGTTTAACTTGGTTCTGATTAATATGCCGTCAGCCACCCTGAAAACTCGCGGTTATTAATTCGCTGATGTGAGAGTGTAGCTAATTAATGAGCGCGTGTGCGCACTGGCGCACGCGTGTCCCGGCGCACGGGTGGATCCGCCTGCACGCCCGTGTGCCAGCCAGGGATCCTCACCTGCAGCAAAGCAGGGAGATAAGGCTTCCCTGGAGTCCCCCGAGCCGCGCTCCACAGCCTGCTGCTCCTCTGGAGCCGGCACAGCAACAGTGACACTTCTCTGCGGTTAGCGTTCAGATTTGTCATGTCTGTACCCACTGATGTAGAAACTATGAAAGTGGCACCAGGAGCAGTGATGGAAGGATAATTAAAAAATAATTAACAAGAATAATTTGCAGGGGGCCAAGGGACAAGAGCTTTTATTTCATCAGCTGGTGTAAGTGATTAAATAGGTACACAACACTGCTGTAGAAGTATCCCTTTTTATAAATCGAGGGGAGGGATGGCGTACAGGGAATAATTACCAATTAGTTTCTTTCTTGTGTTCTTTTGTCAGGCTGACTAACTTGCATGACCAAGTAGTTTACCGCAAAACAAGCAGTTAACAAATCACCTACCCCCACTGTTAGGAGTAGCTCTGGCAGCATGATGGTATCTGATGGAGAACACAGCTGCACAGATAAAAGGAAAAGGAAGAAACAGAAGAATAGACTCTCTGCACTTCAATACCCCTGGATGGGGGGTACGATGGGAGAAGGGGAGGAAGCCTTACTGCATCTCCCATCAGCTATCACAGTGCTCCTCTCATCTGAAATAATTTATTGCTTTAAAAGAAAGGAGAACCAAAAGAAAGAGTTCCCTCGTGATATTTTGTGGTTTGTTTTGGTATCTGAAACTAAGATTACATCTCTAAGAGATGCACGCTCTAAGACTTGCTTTCAACAGACACATCTTCCTAGCAGCTGAACATCTTCCCCCGACAAAGGCAGCTTCCCTGCGGCTGGTCAAGGTTGTTGCACTCTGCATAGCACCGGAAGGTGTCCAGTTGAGAGTAAATCCCACCTTAAGAGGAACAATCCCCGTGATCTTGTGCGTTCCTCTGAAAATAATCCAGCATCTTTCATTCGGGCACTTTGGTTTTTGTTCCTTCTTTCTTGCGAGTCTTTGAACTCCACAGTAGTTCCTGCATGTGGACAGGACCCTGCTGTCAACCTTATCATGGACAGGACCTGCACTTTCTGGTTTAGATTAAGAATCAAGAGGGCAGCTTTTCTTTCCCGGGGTAGTTTCAAGCCCTAAATCTGCTGCTTTCTCTTCAAGGTACATTGATCTCAGGGTTTTTTTCCTGCTGCTCCCTGTTCTTGACAATCCTTTGTATTTGGCCTCTGCTAGAAATGTGATCAAAATGGTACCAACAGCTAAATGATTCACAGGAATAAGAAGTAGCATAAAACATACAACAAGCCTGAGAAGCAGCCTTCTGTTATTAAAATACCTCAAAATGAAAGAATTGAAATCCCAGGTCAGCATCCTAGCTGCAGATTTTATGCCAAATTTCCAGGCCAGTACAGCATGAATACATTTCTGGGAAGTATCCAAGCCTTTGAATACTTTTCTAGACCTTTCAAGTTCACCAAGCATTAACGACTGTATGAAAAATGCAAATTAAGTACCATATGTGAATTCAAAATCAAAGCCTTATAAAGAACAATGTGGAAATGTATATTCCAGATGCATTTCTGCTTGGAAGCTAAAAGAAAAGCAGCTTTCAGGATTTTGCCTTGTTCCCCCATTGTAATTCTATCCTCTCTTTTGAACAGTTCTCTATGTAAATGATGATAGGGCAGTTAAGCACAGTGATTGTGAAATGCTTCCTACTGTTCAGTGGAGTTTTTATCAGAGGTTTTCAAATTCAGCATCTTTATCTGTACTGCCTTTCAGTCAGTACTAAGTGTCTGCTTCTCACCAGTCCTAACAAATATCTCTTCTGTAAGTTTAATCATCCTGCTGTCACAAGTATTATACAATATAAAAGTCAGGCTTCGGGCAGCAGGGAAGTGGATCTTCTCACGTGCCAGATGTGTATTCATTTACTGCACTCAGTCCTGTTGTTCTCAGTTCAGGGAGTACAAACAAGTTACCAGGCACTGCACCAAGGGCCGAGGTCTTGCCTGCACTAGGCTGGAGAGACTTACAATCAAAGCGAGGTTTCCCCAGCGCCCCTACAGCACAGCACTTTCCAATGAAACAAATTACCATCAAGTACTCAAGAGTGATCACATCTCTCCTGCAGATTGCACTTGACCCAAGCAAGGTTAATTGTCATCTTAGTCTCTATGCACATAGGCGCTGCAGTAACAAGCATTTCCAAAGGAAAACATGAAGCCCATGAAGGGGTTATTTTCCACATTATCTGTGTTGTTTTCAAGATACTGAATTTCTTTTTCTATTTTTATTTCTCTGTAATCACCAAAGTCTTTTCTACACAAAGAAAATTCCCCTATAATTTCAGCAGCACATTCTACGTCCTGCTTACAAACATGCATAACTCTTCACATTAGGACTCTGCCAGAATAAATTGGAGTCCACAGATGTTAGGAAAAAATGGGACATTGTCAAGTATCAGCAAGCACTACAAAGCCATTTCCCAAAGCAAAGCTCCAAAGTCATTCTTTTATTCATATGCATCTGTAAAATTCCCTGAAGTGTACGGTACTTTGACAGAGGCTTGCACAGCGCTATCTCCCCTGGCACAAGACACTCTTGCTCTGCCTCAGAACCTTGAGCAGGCTACACTACATTTAGCTTCTTTACCTCCTTTCATCCCTTCAGCCTGAAAGTCCACATGCGTACTGGAAAAATAACATGAGCTGTTTACTCAAAACAAGTTTTTAAGATTTTCCATTTTGTCTAGCTTTTTGCTTGGTAAAATATACCAAAACGTAGCTCAAAGAACCTAAAAAGCTGGCTGCTGCAGATGGAATTTCTCAGATGCTAATGTAGCATTCGTAGGTAATGGTGGAGTATCTATCTACAAATATCTTGTGAAACACCAGTCAATTAACTTTCAGACTCAGTGGCACCACACACTGAAGAGGGAGCTTCTGAATAAGGTAGATTTCTAAACACAGGTGGGCATTTCATAACTCGTACTAAATTAACTAATTATAGGCTTGACCTCTCCACTAAAAATTGAATATCATACCACTTTTAAAATTAATTGTTCCTGAATGTTGGAATACTTTGTTTTGACATTTTGCTTTAGAAACTTGAAATATTTGCTAAAATAATTTAAACTGAAACAACAGCAAGAAAACCATTTTATTCTTGGATAAATTAAACGTCTAAGGGAGGGAGGGGTGTCAAACCAGATGTTGCAAAAAATGCTTTCCGTGGTTTTGATTCAGTCACTGAAAAACTCTGTTCAAGTCTCTCTTAACTCCTGAGTAAAACACATCGTTTCTGTCAAGGGCTAAGTGTGAAAAAGCCATATAAGATGAAAGTCACCTGAGGAGAAGAAAATATGAGTTAGCTAGAAATTGCTTTAGACAGGAATCCAGGTGAAAGTTTCTCATTCATTAAAGAGCTAAGGTTAAAGAACAGTTTTTCCATAGGAAGAGAGAAGAAAACCTAGCAACTTCCACGAGGATTTTGCAACTTGATTGTGCCTAACACAGGAATCATCATTCTTTCTGAGTCTCCAATGAGAGTCATCATTTATGATAATAACTTCAGAAGCTATGGAAGGAAAACTCATAAAGCACTATATGTACATCTTGTAACTAGATCTCTGTGCACACAGGCAGAACACAACTGAAGGCAAAATCATTTGCTGTGTTGGACTGAACACAGTCACTCCAAGTAGAGGAATAATCCTGAAGGAAAGGAAATCAAAGTAGTCACGTGCTATTGAATAAAAGCCTTTAGAAGCAAGACATTGATAGTATGGTTCATGGCTTGAGCTCTGTCATGACAGGGCTTTTTGCTAGAGCAAGGACTGTCAGGTATTGTATAAAAGTCTCTACTCTGCTCAAGGATCCTAGGAGATCTACAGCAAAATAAGAACTATTGAAATAAAATTTGAGCTGGAAGTTACTGTGAAAACTTTAGCTTTCACTGGTGAAACACCCAAAGGTCTCAGCTGTCCTATTGACAAAGGGCAATAGATATGACAATGTACAGTGCAGCTGTGAACCCAGAATCCAAGGCAAATAATCTCATAAAAACAGAATCCCGGTGAGCGGTGGACGGGCTGAAGTGCTAACACCTGGAGATATTTTCACTCATCTTACAACCATGACACATTTGGCAGAGCTTTTGGCTAATGCTAACAAATGGAAACAAGTAAATCTCTCAGACTTTTATTCTGCAAGGGTTTCCTCCTAATTTTCCACTGGCTCAGACCCTCAAGCTTCACCAGGCCAGTGCTGTAGCATATTTTTCTGATATCATCTAGAGTGACTGCTTTATTTCCATACAAAATGCCAAATTAAGTTTCTGAAGTGGGAACACTTTTTCCTCCAAGGAACAGTGCTGTATCTCCCATCTGTTTTCAAAGAGGCAGACAAATACTTATCAGATGATAACCTATCGTGACTATCCAGATGACACATACTCAGTTCAATAACCTAAAGTGAAACCCTCTGGTTTTTATTACTTTCTAGCACGTTTGTTCCTCTAACAGAATTGCTTATAATGCTGAATATTATAAACTGGACAATGCTGGAAAAGCTGAGTATAAAGAGAAAAAGCCACCACTGTCATATGTTGTAAGAGTGTTCCTTATGGTTTTTTACACAAGGAGTGACCACCTCAGCAGTTCAGAAGTTGCACTCCATTTTTATGTGGTTCTTTGAAAGAGGACAGTAACAATTTCAACCTTAGTCTTCAGATCACATTGATACACAAAATCAGAATCAAAGAATGGTTTGGGTGGGAAGTGACTTTAAAGGTCATCTAGATCCAAACCCTGTGCCATGGGCAGGGACACTCCTCCTAGACCAAGCTGCTCAAAGCCTCTCTCAACCTGGCCTTGAACACCTGTTTATCCAACTCGCCACGCTACTATGAGAACCCCCACTTAGTGGTTTTTATCATCCTTAACAGCATAAGTACAAGAGGAAAAACATATATCTTACTCACAGCCGATACAAGACAAACCAAGATAAACAATAGAGAAAACTAACAGAGTCCCATAATTTAGATACACAGTATGGAAGACAATACTCTAGAGAATGATGTTAAAGAGATTATACAGTTAGACATTGTCAGATGTGCAGTAGTCTTTCATTGATAATGCATGACATCATATAGAATAAGATATAGAAAAACAATTTGAAACTTTATGTTTTTCTTTGTACAGGCAGCCTTGAGAAAATAGCCTATGGTGGTATAAAAAGGCCCATATTGACCCCTTTTCCCTTTTGGCAGCTGAGCTGGCAATAACTGTCTCTTTTTATTAATATTGTTTTTATCTAGAGCCATAATGACCATCCTACATAGGTGAAATGAAAGACATTTGTTTTATGCCTATCACCTCAGTGGGAAAAAAAAATTCAATGTATTGCACTAATTTGCTAAATAACTTTTTGCTGTCGAGGAGAAACAGCCCTCGAGGGCCAGACTCCTCACCTGGCCTGCTCAGAAGCTAATTACAAATCACTGTGCCTGAGAGGTGGGATCTCAGCACAGAGCATACTGCAGTCTGCAGATCTCTGTGCTAATGTGATCAGCAGCGATGACATCGATTACAGAGAAGTTCCTTGAGGACAACCTAAATCTTTCTTAAGACATTAATCAGAGTTCGCATAAAAAGTAACAGAAACTGTGGAACAGCACTGTCAAGCCCAAGCAAGCTGACAGATACTGTGCCTGCCTGGGTGAGCTCACTCTGTTGAGATCAGAACTGAGGCATTATCATCTCCAAGCCACCAGCAGCAATGAATTGAACAGAGCTTAAAAACCAGTTCGTTTCCAGTCACTCCTCCTTAGAGGAACAGAGAAATTTATTGGACATTTTCAAACACAGATTCCTATCCAAGACATGTAGAGAAAAGAGGGATATTTCTCCCCCTAGACAGGGATCTGTGGTAGGAGACATCACTTTCCTATAGGACCTGAGGATATGTCTGTGGTGCAGTTACCATCCAGTATAACCATTATATCCCACATCCCTTTCTCACATGACAGCCAGCAGCAGAGATAGATCTCTGTGTTTCTCAGTGCAGGTTATAAAACCCCTCTAAAAACCTAACACAGAATTGAACAGGTTTAGCAGCCCGCACTAAGTTTTATACTGCCATAACGATGCTGTTAATGCTAAATTAAAGATAGCTCTCGTCTGAAGGACAACTGTCCCAATTTCACCTGGAAGAATAATCTGAAATATCAGCAGAGAAAATGAAACTTTGGCTTCACAACTTCATTGATACCAGTGCGACTAGGTCTGCTCCGAGTTTCTTTGTGCTTTTTCAGAGGGGCACGGCAAGTCAATGGCTGTCTTGCAGATGGACTGGTCTATCTCAGAAGCCCTGAAGCTGGTGAGTAAAAGTAAACAGAGGCTTATGAAACAGCAGCTCCCTAAGTCTGCTGGGTGTGATAAATGCAAGGAAACACCTCCAAAACAGACAATTAAACACATTGAGGAATGCTGCTTGTACATTCAAATTTATCATTCTTAAACTCTTTCTTTGTAACTCTGCTTACAAGAAAACCCTGTAAAAATTCAGTAGTGAAGTTTATGCATATGCAGACCTTACACTGGAATGTTATCATTTTGCACCTGAAATATCAGAAAATGGTGGCTTTTCTAGCTTCATCCAGGATACAAATCCTAAGAAGAGTGATGTTTTTCTTGAGGTCTGGTCTCTCAAATCCATACACTCAGACTTTGTCCTTTATGTTTTTCTCTCACTCCTAAGTACTTTGGTTTATTTTATCTTACTTTCAATCAAAGACCCAAATTATATATATTTCCCCTTTCTAACCAGATACAAGGATGACATATATAGATCCTTTTTCATCAGAATAGCTTGCAGAATTTGTTCTTTTATTTTATCACAGCAATATCACCTCCGCATATTCTGTTATTACTACTAAATGATAAACAACTCCAAGCAGTATTTTTCAGAATGATTTGTATCTAACGTAACATCTCATTCATATCATCTTATATTAAAAAAAGATAGGTATGCTTTTTTCTGTCCTCAGTCATTCACCCATCTTGGACTTTTCTCACAAAATAAATTCTTCCAATTACTATGGGCATTTGCATATAATTCCTGGCTGGGATAGAAATACTTTCCAATAATATATGTCATCTTTTACCTGTAATTTACAATCTAAAATATACAAGTAAGAAAACATACAGTGAAACTCATCTAAGGTGATTAAAAACAGAAATAGATTTAAAATAGCTTCAAAGAATTTACAACTAATAATGTGACCATCTGTATAGAAAACAGTTGTTGAAAGTCAAGAAATCACATGCAAGAAGGTCACAGAGTTCTGGAATTCTTCTTCTAGAAAGTACCAGGTACCAAAACATTTAGGTTTGCAGTCTCTGCTTTGAAATCCCTTGTGGAATAACTCAGTGAAACTTAAATCTTACTGTCTATTAGCCTCACAAGAATTAAGGCACAGCAAATGTGAAAATGCTTTTCTGTATCCACCTATTGCTAATTCTATATAGGAAATTCCACCATGGAGTGGTGGAAAGCTCAAAAAACATCATCACTTTCCCTAGCTAAATTAAACTCTGCACCTCACTCAGGGCCAGTTTCCAAAGCATGTTGTATAAAAGAAGGATTTATTCCAGTGATCTACAGCTCAGACTTTTAGAAAGAAGTAACCAAAGTAAACTAAAATCTTATAAATTTTTTTTAATCAAGTTGCTGTTCCACAGAGGTTTGAAATTCAATATTATCTAAAATTTTAAAGCAACTTTATTGCCCTAGTGCTCATAGTGAGCATGTCCATTCTTGTTGCTGCACTGGGCATTTCAGCAAGATTTGACTTGGTCGCAGCAGAGCAGGAAATAAGGTTGTTCAGAGCTAGATGTGTGGTACAAACAAAACCAGCAAAGCAAAAGTTTGTTAGGGTGATGGAAGGCCCAGCAGGGAAAGCTGTTTATTGAAACTCAGAGTAAAGGTGACAATACTGAGGGTGGCAAACAAAAAGTGTCAGTGTGCCATTCACAAAGGCTGCAGCAGAGCAACAGAGATGTTAGACAGGAGTGACTAGGAATGAAAGCGGAAATCAGGCACGCATGCTGGTAAATAATAATAACAACAGAGAATAAAAATTGACGTGTCATGAGGAAAATTTATGAATAAATTATTCCACTCAGAGAGAAATATGTGCAATATTATGAATTGGCAACATAATATTTTAATTAAATTATGGGTGTTTGACTCCAGTTGTTTCTTATAATACTATAAAACACTGCATAAAAAAGCAAAGGTTTTTTTTCCGAATACATATCTGTGCACACAAACATGCTGCTACAACTGCATGGAAAATTTACACCAAAGTGTTTCCTTTTTTTTTAATAGACAGCAAATTTTCTTTAATAGACTGCAAATTTCTGTTGTATAGATGTTAGTATGCATGAAAAAGCATCTCGGTGGGGGCAGAAGAAACAAATCTCAGGTGGACAGAGAAAGAAACAGGGCAGCTCAGTAAAATTAAGCTGCTATTACTTGACTATTCTCATCCCCACGATACCAACCAGTTACTCTATGCTCCGCGTAGGCTGAGAAAAAGGCTAAACGGGCTGCCTCTATCCACAGAGAAATCGCCAGAGACTGAATGTAAAGGCAGGACTGTTTTGGCTCCTTGCCGAGTTTTCTAAAACCCGGACTGTCTTGCCATCAAAGCATCCATTTCTGTGCAAAACTGCACGAACTGAACGCTCACGGGTTCTGCTGCATTAGCAGCTCAGTCTCCCCAACCTCTCACTCGTGGCCTGAACCCTCTTAATTCAGATTCAGGAGGACCAAAGCGGCGGCTGCCGGGGGTCACCGGGCAGCCCCGCTCCCAGCCCCGGGCTCGGGGATCGGGGAGTCGGGCGGGGCTGCGTGAGCTGCCAGAGCTCGGGGCACGGCTTCGCCATCCCGCTGGGAGCGGGGGCAGGAAAACCTGGGAGGCACAGCGCCGATGGGTTGTGCCGCGGGAGGGGAGCGCGTGTGCTTTGTCTCGCACAAAATCCGCCCTGCCCATTGCTTCCCTCTGAACGGTGCTTCAGCTGGTCAGGGCCTGACATCGCTCACCCACACGCACAGGAAAAACAGGATCTTCCTAAAACCGTCTCTCCGTGTGTTTACACAGCAGGGAGGGTGTATACGCCAAAATAAATATGATTGTTACCCTTGACATTGTGAAAGAAGTTACTCAAAGGAGAGATCAATAGAAATTTGTTACAAATGCGTGATAGGATGGTTTTTAAATCGGGATAAGGATTTATAGGGAGCTAACTCAGTGAAAAACAAATACATAATGAGAAATATCAAATTGTCTTTTTTATGTGGGAGGAAGATTTGACATTAAGGATTTTCTCTAAATATTTGTAAGCTGTGTAGTGACTAATATTAAAATACCAAAATGACAGCTGAAGTCTTATATTAGCACATCAGCAAGCAGAGGCAGTGTATAAATATGATTGCTGGGATGTTTGAGGATATTTTGAGGCTGACTGAGGTTGCAACATAGTTTTAATGAATATACTCAGCAAGATATTCTGGTATTCAAAAATTGTAAGTAGTAAAAAAATTTATGCCCAGACCAGTACAAAACAAGTCTTGCCTTCCTTCATCTTTGAGGCCAGTCTGGTTAGGAGATGGCCACGCTTTCATTTCCAATCACTTAGCCATTTCAAAGGCAATAGTGTACCTACTTTGCTTTTCAAATTACAGCTCTCTGCTTGGTGACCTTATGTGTCGAGGATTAAGAAAAAGTGGATATAGTCTCCTGTGGAAATTGCAAAAATCAGCTTCCCTTGTCCTTTCTCACGTTCTACATGTAAGCAATAATCAGTCTCACAGCATATAACAATTTAGAACAGTATTTTACAGAAACTTGATTAAAATTACACGAGTTGGGAGGAGGGGGAAGATGAGAGCAAAATGAATTTGCAACTGCCAGAGGAAAACTCATTAACCTTGGTGCGCTTGTTTGAAAGTTGATTTTTTTATGCATCCAAGCACTTCTTTTGATGTCCAGTGTATCCAGAAGCTCTGTTTCTCTGGTCACTACAACTGACAACTACCAGGAGAGAGCAAGGGCTCCCATCCAGAGCACACTCTGAATTTTGCATCTGAAAAAAACAAGTGAGAGGAGACAAGAAAGAAGAAAAGGAAAGAGAAGAATGGACAGAGGAAACTTGCTAGACAAACACCTCATCTTAATATGAAGCTAAGACATGCCTGGGGCTTGCAGCCGGACAAGGAACTTGGGAAATTTTCAAATGTCAAGTAATAAAGATTGTTGGGGTTTTTTTTTTAGTTGAACAGCAAATCCTCATCTGGGGCTCTTCAGCGGCATTCACTATATTAACACCTCAACACTTAAAAAAATTCTTATGCATTTAAATTTTCTTCCTTAATTTTTCATTAGCCAAGGACTGCATCGAATAAAACAGTTAAAAGTACTGATGAGAGTACACAGAGAGGAAAGTGCTGCCCTAGGGAGGGATGGGGCAGGAAGAAGAGCGTGGCACCTCAAAGACATTAAGACTGAGCCAGAAGCTCCCCTCCTGACAGTTTGCCCAGTGCTTTGGGGAACAGCACTTCTTGCTACCCTCCAAGCCATCTTTGCAGTCTTGGCTTGGGAATGGGCTACAAATTCAGGTGAGATGCCCAAGCCTGTGAGGAGGGTGGGGAATTGCTGCCTGAAGGGGAAAGGCAAAGCAGGAAGAAAGAGTGAAATTAATGAAGATAACACTGCAAGTTGCTATCACCAGGAGCAGCACCAGGCTGTCTTCAGGAAAAGCAGCAGCTGTGCCTGGGTCTGTTCTCGTCCTTCCCTGTTTCTCCCACTGAGGATGGGGAAAGGAAGAAATCACACATTTCTTACAAGGAAAATATCATGTGACAAAGATTAAAAAAGCTACTCTGCAGAGTTTCCATTATTTTCATTTTTTCACATGTTTTCTTTTGCTTTTCTGGGCCAGTAGCTTGGTTTTGTATACATTTGCTCCACCAAACAACTTCACTCATTTTGGAGAACCTTGGAAAACTCTCACTCTTCAGAGACATTAGATCAGAACAAGGATCAGTCCTATGCACTCAGTGAAAGATAAGATTTTTTCCCTCAGACCATTGCCTAGTTCCTTTCTTTTATCCTTTTCAAACCACAGAGTCCTTTTCCTTGCCCTTTGGGCACTGAGAAAACAGCTTTCTAGAAGGTATTTTTGGTTTTAATTAAAAAAAAAAATTCCCCAGGGCACTCTAGGTAAATTATTTTTCCTAACTTATTTAGCTTTAACAGGCTTAGGTTTCAGCCAAAACTTACAAATTGTGAGGCTCTGAACTTTACATTTTGTTTTAAGGGAAGTGAAATGTACATCAAAAATTCAGTAATAATGGATAATCATCTATTTTATTCATAAACCATAATGAAAATAATTAGAAAAAGTAACAGAAGATGCAATGAAGGCTGGTATACGTAAAGATATAATCCCTGGCTCAATAAAATCCTAAATGGCAGAGCACAAGGAACTGGGGAGAATACTAGTGAAAATAATTTTTCTGTTCTCATAAATTTCCCCACGTCTTCTTCAGGCCAGTTTTGTAGTCAGGATACCAAGCTGGGTGGATTTCTGCTCTGATCCAGTACAACCACTCTTATCTTGCTAAAACACATCAAACATCTGATAAAGACTGACAGCACCAAAACTCACATGGGCTGCAGTTAGTGATTAACTAAACATTGGGTGTTGCTAGCCAAGCCTGGTTTTGATTGTTATATTATTTGCACCGCAGCCAGCTTGTCCATATATGTTCCAGTTACTGGCACAATAAAATGTTATGAAAAGCAGCATAAAGTGGGAGGGGATGCCAATCACAGCAGCAGGGAGACCAGTCACACGGTCCCTTTGCACACAGGGGGGCCTGGCACAGTCCATGAGGCTCCAGCCCTCTGTTTACTAAACTCGGGCTCTGTGTCACATCACAGAGGGTCACCACTCCACCGGGGAGCTTTGTGCACACACAGCCTTGCTATTCACTTAAAAAACTTCTCTTTGCCCGGTGTTCTGCTGCCTTCTGTAAATAAATGCTGTAGGTATGGCCTGTCCGTCTCGAGCTTCCAATTTCCTTGTCATAAAACAGACATTCAGCACGCTTCATTTGCAGAATTACATCTTCAGATTTAATAGTAAAGCAGCTGCTGAATTCACATCTGCTTCTGGAAGGCTAGCCAAACTCTAAAGAAATTGCAGTTCAGAAAAGTTCAGAACTTCAAAAAAAGTGCAAAAAATAAAGGTATATGGAAAAAATGTTCTCAAGCTTTCATGGAAAATTTGAAAAAATATTTTTTAAAAAAGTGAAAGAAACGGAAAATGTTTCCTAATAAGAAATACGTCTTTTGTCTTTACTGGACCGTCACTGAAACCCTTTGGCCAGTGCAAACAGGGTTTCATGATTTCCCACATTTCACAAGAAATGTGAAAAAAAAGCCTGTCAAAATTTAGAGTTCTCTCTGTGCAGCTAAGCACCAGCTTTGGCATTATATTCAGGTTTAATGGAAAATTAGGAATTAGAGGATTCTCTTTTTTATCCCATGCTTCCATTTCTATCATTCACATCCATTACACTAGGACATCTGCTTCCATCTGAAGATTCCCAGCTGTATTGGATCATGGTCTGCTTTGGTGCAGAACTCCGAGAGGTTTGGATCACATTTTGCCATGGCTCTACAGGGGAGATGCAGTAAGACAAGTGTGAAACACCTTTAAAAATATATGCTGTAAATGTGTCAAATAACAACAGTCAAGAGCAAATTTCATTTTAATAACTCTTATTTCACATTATACTGTTATGCATGCTGTCTGGTTTCAGTGTACAGTTTAATTCTATGCCCAGTCCTGTCTTGACCTGAAAGGCTTTCTTGGCAATGTGAGCAAGAATCCATACACAATACTCACTTTTCTGTCCATATGCCTTACAGGTTTGCCCTGGTTGCATCATGCAAGCCCTGTAGATAAATATTTTTGCCTCATAGGTGCACACAGACATTAGATATTCCTGAAAAAATATAAATATATGCATGTATGTGTAGTCACACAGGTGCACACATGCACTGCACATCAGTTTATCTGACATCAATATTCTAGTGCACTTCTACCTCTAACAAGTTGATGCTCTGGTATTGGGATCCCTATGACCATCCTGACATTTTTGATAGCAGCAGCAAAAGTCACTTTGACACTGCACTCATTCTTGCCTGACATCCCAATGTTCCTGCCCTGCCCCTCTGATGGATATTATGTTCCCAGTTTAGCCCCCAGATGTTCAAACTAGGCTCAAACTAGCACACAGAGTTGCATGTGGTTCACATTATCAACACCCATGTTACCTTCAATGGCAGAGCAAAGAAACACTATGAAACCCAGGCAAACAGTTCAGGCTGATTTAATCTCAGCTCCTCATTGCTGGAGCCAGGCAGACCCTGGCCTGTCTCATATCCCGGCAGAGCCAACTTACTTTTTAATTAGACTCTTAATTTCTCTTGATTTTGCTGTTTTTAAGTCGCCCAACACACACTGATCCTTTCTGAATACAGTGTCTGTTCTGCACATCTGGGCAGCACAGCGAGGTCATGCCTGCATTCAGCACCCAGCTGACAAGACAGATTCACCTCTCAAGCATCTTCAACTTATCCCTGCTTGGAGCCCCACCCTGAGCACCCAGACATGCTACAATTCCTGAAGTTATGAACACAGTTTGATGACTTGTCTGAGATACTTTAATGTCTCCAGGACTGTTTATCCTCTCTAATGAGATCTACTGAGAGAGTGGGCTCTTGTCCTTCAGAAGGTGCTGCAAGGTACAGCCTTGAATGGCAGCTTTGAAGTTTGGGCTGCTCAAATGAGAGATCAAACCATATCAGAAAGCTAATGATCTCGGGAAAGAGATCTGACAGGCCATTTAGGAATGTCAATAAAACGTCCAAGGAAACAAACATTATTTTCGTTGATTTCATTAATCTTGGCCCAAATTTTTTTTGAGCCAGCACAATTCAGAATGGCAAGCACTTTATCCATATGACAACATAATAAGAAAATTGCCACTCAGGCTTAGAAAATGAGCCTTTTCCATTTTCTGACATTCATTTATCCAGGGGAAATCATGCAACATCTAAAATTATGTAGGCCTTATCTTGAAAAAAAGAGTTATTGAATCATAGAAGCTGTCAATACAGTTTTAACCTTTGAAGAAACACTTTATTTTCAAAAGGAGTCACATTGCCTTTTACAAGGATAATTTTTGAGGTGACCCATGAGCATATTCCAGAGTTCTTTCTTATTACAGTATCTAATATCTTCTAAAATTATCTTACTTTTCTGTTCACTCAAATAATTGGCTTAAAGAATAGCATAAGTGCTATGACAGCAAACAATTAGTGATACAATGTGCAAGTTATCACCTACTTTTAACAGATCAAAACCTGACAAACTATTCCTATCTGTTAGAATAGTGGCAGGTAACTCCTTTGAACAAATAAAGCATTTAGATACTTTATTTTTCTTCCTTGCATTATATAATATTTCTAACCTTTTATTTTAATTAGCCTACCTAAAGAAGAAAGAAATGCCTAGACATTGCAGATATTTATTCTTGGTTTACTTCTGCTCAGTTTTAGCCTATTGTTTATATTTAAGCTTCTCCCTTCTACTTTTTAACATTATTCTAGTAAAGCATCAATATACAGCTACTTAAACAGTAATCTTTCACACAGATTTGAGCAAGCAAAAAGTAATCCAAACCAGTGAGAACTGCTTATACACTGTAAAAATCAGTATAAGATGCCTCACAACACTAGACCTGATTGATTTATTCATCATTAAAGTGGTACATGATGAAGAAATCCCAGTTTTTTTCACAAACCATTTGCAATTGGTTGTGATTATTGTAGATCTATCACTGAGTTCTTTGACAAACTCAAATACAGACTTCAACCTACTGGTCAGCCAGAAAACTATTTATAATTATTTATTTTTCGTTTAAAATTGTGATTGGTGGCTTATATTACTCATGGTTTATGCTCTGGAAGAAATAACAATGTAGAACATGCAAGTAGTTCTCAGTCTGTTGATGGAAACATTCTCAAGACCTTTTTCCTAATGCTACAGAAATACAGAGGGCTGTCTAAACTTTTCACACCCTTTATTAAAATGTAAAATAATACAAAGCTGCTCTTTATGACTGTGAGGAAAGCAATGAAAAGGGCATATTTTAATACATCAAAAGATAACTATCAACATACAGCTCAGATTTCATGAGGAAAACATTCGAATCAAGTGGATGCAGTTCATTAAGCCACAAAAACCAATACTATGAAATGAGGTGGATCATTTTGAAGGACAACATCAACGTGAACAGAATAACGTCCAAAAACATTTGCATGGCGTAGAAGTTCTCTTGGTAAACTAAAGGGTTTAGCCGACAATCACAGCTGCAATTCTACAACACAAACAATCCACACTAGCTGTGAAATGGACCTAGCACTGCTGTGGAAGTGAACTAACTGCTCATGAGCTGTAGGCACCACAAGGCACTTGCTGTGCTTAATGAGGCAGCCAGTTTATATCCCTTCATGATTCTCCACACTTGGGGATACCAGCTTGTTCCATCACTCCATTCCAGCTGCAGGGGTCAATACACCTGCCTGCAGTTTTATGTGCTTTATACCAGTGAAATTTCTTCCCCTCAGTTTTTTTTTTATTTTTTTTTCCTCTATAACAGAAGTCAAAACAAAGTGATGAAACCCTGTCTCCAAAAATTAGGCAATGATTGCCTAGAAGGTTCTTGTTCCACACTTTTACAGGAAGATTCAGCATCATGCTGAAGAAATGGAAAGAAGACATCGAGCAACCATTCACCTGTCATCACATCAGCTCTTCAGGAAGTCTGTCCCTCTCCCATCTCCTTAAATACAGATCTTCCTGAGCAGATATATCTACCAACCAACATCAAAAATACATAAGCACATCTTAAGTGCTTGTAGGCACAAGGGTAAACAGGAAGCCCTCCTTCAAAGTTATGACTGAGTTGTCAATACAAGAAATGGAACAAGCATTACAGTCTAATTGTCCTCTGTGACCTCCATGTATATTAAATACTGCTGCTGTTTTCTTCTTTGCCAGCTGCAAAGGTGAGTGCCATGCAACATTCTGCAGATTTCGAGTACCATACGTTTTGTGAGACACAGTTCTCAGCAACAGCAAGTACCAATTCAGCTACAATTCACTCACACCTACAAGACAAAACAGTATCTGAAAGCTGCATCATGCAGGTAGGCAGAAAGGACATTTCTAAGCCATTTCAAATACAGGCTTGTGGCAATGAGGACTCTTTAGAAGAGGTGGATCTTGGGGCTTCTTGAGTAACAGACAAAATAAAGTACAATGGTTCATGAACCAATCTCAGGAACAATTCATCTTAAATTTAGACCTTGAACTACTGATTGCTACTGAACTAAACATGAGCCAGAAGATATTGATGAATCAATTAAGACCCAACTGACTGAGTGCTTTAAACATTTTCAAAGTATATCTGAACAGCTTAGGTCATGTTTCAACTCCACACCTTACATAACCATATTCAAAGCACTCAGCCAGCAAGCCCTAGGATATTGGACAGTGTTTAGGGAAACAACGGATTCACTGAAAGTTAATTGCTTACCAGTGAAGTCCCTGATGCTCTGCTTGTCTCTTCCTATTCTGCTTTCCTTGGGACTGCTAATTCCCTCCATTCTGTGTCTCTCTTTCTCCTTTTCCCTCTGGATTTAACTCTGTCCACCCCTTTTTCTTCAACCTTCCCTCCTCACCACGAATCCTCTTCTTCCGTTCTCTGCCACACTCCCCTTATTTTGATCCTCCTGTAAAACCAGGTCAGCCTTGCTGCCCATGTCCACCAGGGCTTGGCACACATTTTGCAATTTGCTGGCTACTCAGCATTTGTGCAGCCGATCACCGGAGTGGGTCCTGTGTCCTGGAGGAGCTGAGATGCTGCCAAGGCAGAGACAATTGACTCCTTGCTGACTATTGACTTGTAAGGCATCACAAGCTCCCTGATCCACAACGTCACTGAGCTCAAAAGCAGCACAGCTGAGTCTGAGAAACATTGATCTCACCTCCAGCTGTGGCCAATACCAGATGCTTCAGAGAAACAAAACACCCTGTGTGCATAAATACGCCAGAATTTGCAGTGATCAGATGGACAAAAACTACAGCTAAATGTGGGTTATGTGACTCCTCTAAAAATAAGGTCTAAAAATTCACCCTGCCTTGAAATATATTTCAGCAATACCGGGTTTGGAAAGAGCTCCTTCCTTGTGGAGGAAATATAAGAGAAAATCTTCACAACAGCGTTATTCACAGATATATTTGTGAAGACAAGGATTTTGTTCATTTCATTGGGTGATGACTTACAGCAGTGAATCCCATTTACATTTCCATTTGAGCTTCAAATTTATCTTCCCTGTAGCATCAAATACTGGGTATGCTTTTACCATGCTTTTTCTACAACATTGTTTGTTTCCTTTCTAAAGAATAAGAAGAGAAGAATATCTCTTTTTTTTTTAGAGATCTAAGCCACGAGAAGAAAAAGTAATCTTCTCTCCTAAGGCTTATCTCCTGCTTCTTATCACCCCCTTACCTTCTAAAATTTCTGCTTATAAAAGGGAGACAAACACAGTGACCAACACTGAAAGGTAATGCATTGCTATCACTTGCATTCTCTGTACTACTCTTTTCACAAAACCATGCTTAGTATTTTATTTTTGCCCAGTTCTGATTTGTCCTTAGTGGCATCCAGGACAAACAATTGATCACAATTTGTCATGTTGAAAATTAATATTTTCATTTTCATTTGTCTTCTTTAATTTGCGATCCATGATGGCACTTCAGGTGAGTGGCTTTTTAACAATTTTATGAGACACTATGTCAAAGGCCTTTGAAAGTCCAAATAAATCCTTTGTACTTTATACTTCAACCTCCAAGGTTGAAGAGGAGTTAAATCTCCTTGACATTTTAAAAAGTGAGGGCACTTCTTTATGAATCCAATTTTCGTAAGAAAATTTCTGATAATATTTCAAATAATTTTTTAACAAATACAGAAAAGAGTTGTGTTTTCAAGTCCATTTCCATACGTTCAATTCCTAATGATAACTTGAGCGATATCAGTATGAACTAATACCAATAAAATACTACACTTGTACATTTTTCATTGTTAGTATTTCTAACATACAGTTGACTCTTCGCACACCATCACTGTCAGAGAAATGTTTGTTGCATCTTCATCTAAAATAACAGAAGACAGCATTCCTCATTTTTTCCAGAAAAAGTTGTTTTCTGTACAGAACACCAATTATCAATTCTGCCAGATAAAGGAAGAATTAGTAGTTAAGGCATAGCAGAGCTCTTCTATCACCAGTGGTTCACT
This sequence comes from Daphoenositta chrysoptera, assembly GCA_013397915.1. Lineage (NCBI taxonomy): Eukaryota > Metazoa > Chordata > Aves > Passeriformes > Daphoenositta > Daphoenositta chrysoptera. The sequence continues at coordinate 1,066,827 of VZRO01007445.1, forward strand.
TCATTACTGCTTTTGGTCTCAGCTTTCAGCAATATTGTAGATTTTATAGCAAAATTCTTCTTTTCCTATCTCAGACTTGTGGTCTCTTATTAAGTGTTAAAATGAACAGAAGAGTATCTTCTATTAGAAGCTTTGTATTTCAGCCTTATTTCTTTAGAAGAAATAAAAGAATCTGATGAGATTTGGTGTGCTTGTATCCTGGCCTCTCAAACATTTCCAGAAAGACACTCCATAGATTTCTAAGAGCTGAGTTTTAGGCTCTGCCCTTATTTATGCTCCTGTCTCTGAGGCAAATGAACAAACGAGTCACAAAAACAAATGAAATGAATAGACAAATGGAAAAGAAAAATCATCCATTAATAAGAAATCACTTACCAACAACATGATCATTTAAACTTTGTCAGACCCTCTGAGACATATTTGTAACCAGAAGGAAAAGTGGAACAAAGTAAAAAATTAACTAGTCTCTGTTACTGGCAGAAAACAGTGAAATTAAATTGCAGGATGTGTTAGCACTGAAAATCAAGTCGCCCTGACAAAACAACCCCTGTCTTTTTGTGATTAGTACAGTTATCATAGCGACAAGCACTTTTGCAAAAACTTTCCAAATTCTGCACTCAAGTTTTTAGTCCCTGCTTTCAGCTGATATGGGTCTGCAAATACTTTCATATCCAAAATCTAAATACAGCACCTAAAATTTTGAAATCAAAATAACCTCACAGACTTAATTAGCTTGCATGTACTTGGACTATTAGCAGAAAACCCAAAATTAAATGGGATCAGTAATCTGGTGGGTTTATCTGTTGTTGAGCTGCCAGTGGTCTAATTTTCCCTTTAAATACAATACCAGCTTTCAAGCACTGCATTATCATCATTTTTAGAAACACAACCATTTCTTATCTCCCTACCTGCTGCACACTTTCCCTTGGATGTCTCATCATCTTCTATGAGCAGACAAAACAGAAAACTCAATGCTCTCCACATTATCTGACACTGTTAAAAATTCAACACAACACTCCCTGTCACTCTTGCTGATGCTGTTGCAGGCTGCATCACTGGGTCTTCACTTCTACCAGACATGCACTGAGTAACACAGTGACAGCAGACTTGTGAGCCCTTCTTTCTTATCCAGTCCTTTGGGAGACGTCTGTGTATGTTGTGCAATATCTGTCCAACCAAGTGAAAATATCGTATTTCGAAGTAATTTTTATAGCCCATCTTCCCAGTTGAGGTGGTAGAGGCTCCATCCCTGGAAACATTCAAGGTCAGGTTGAAGTAGGCTCTGAACAACCTGATCCAGTTGAAGATGTCCCTCCTCATTGCAGAGGGCTTGCACTAGATCACATTTAAGGGTCCCTTCCAATCGAAACCATTCTATGATTCTAATTACAACACACTGGAATTTATACCTCAAATCTTCCACTGAGTCCCAGTGTTTCAGTGAATCAAACTGATATTTCTATTATATATGTCTACAAAATGTACACTTCTACATCTTGTCATGCTTCTCCCTTGCTTTCCTGTTCTACCAGCAGATGATGCTCCCAGATGTTATAGAAGACTCCAAGTTTCTTGCCCAGAAACAGCCTCAGCACTGAGTTCCCTAATCAATATATTCACATATATCCTTTTTTAAATCTAAATCATTGCCTGGAATCAATCTTTGCTATTTTGCCTAGAAAAAGAAGTCATAAAGCTAATGACTGCTTGAGGCACAAATAGGCCATCCACCAGCTTATAACAACAGTTAAACAGTGGAAATGTGTCTCATCTCAAAACAGATTTATTTTATTTTCTCCTTTGTCTCTCTTTTCAGGTCACATCTCTCCTTAAATTGTGCATGTTTATACAGCACTTAGCACTGTGGGGGCCCCAGTCTTGGCTGGGGCCCCTGGGAAACAAACATTACAAGCACTAAGTAAAAACGTTACATATGCTGATGCAGATAACAATGTCTTTAAAAGAGGAAATTTCATTACATAACATGACACGTGATCAGCTGAAACTCTGGTCTCATTGCTTGCATAAGTTGCAGTATTAACTGTGTTCTTAAGAGTTATGTTCATTAAATAAAGTACTAAACTCCTAAATATTGGACCGTATCTGTAGGCACACAAATATGTGAGCATAGATCACACATGTTACTACTCTTGTCTTCCTAATGTTTGTTTTCCTTGTAAGCAATTGTTACAGCTATCAAAGAGAGCCACGTAAATCCAAAAAAGAGGCATGAACTACATGGCTGGGAAGAGAAGGACACATAGTTCAAGGGACAGTTTCTTTATTAAAATATAATTGCTGGCACAAAGAGTTTCAGAAGCTCTTGCAATACAACAAATCCTTTGGAGGACTGAGACTCAGGATGACTCTCACCACAAGCACCCCACCAGCCCTTGTGGCCATTTGCTGTGCTCACATCCCTGTTGAGACCTGGTGTTAGAGGGACATGTCCTCAAGGGAACAGGGNGGCCAGCCTCCTGCCCTTGGCTGTTCCTGACACACATGATCAGTGCCTCACTCTTTAGGGCAGAGCTGTGCAGGTCTATGTCTTCTACAAGATTGGTCTATGCACTATCACTGGTAAAGTGTGAAGCAACAGAGGGAGCAGGATCTGCACTTCCTCCTCTCACCTCTCTCAGAAACCTTGGCACTGAGATGAGACAAGCTCCCCATGCTTGTTCTCTCTCTTGCATCACGGACCTTGCAAACAAATGGGTACACAAATCCAGATATGTTGGTCTTCAATTTTGCACTCAAATAGAAAAGACGGGAAAATCTAAGAGTGACTCAACCCTTGGGGAGCTCTCCCATGACCATCCCACACCCACTGCTCATGGCACGCTCCTGAGAGATGTCTTTGAATACTGCCAGGCTGAGGAAGGAATTGACCTGCATCTCCCTCTTCCAGGGATAGAAGATTTTATATGGAACACCACCCTTTCTCCTTAGCAACTACCTTTTTAAATGAAATATCCATACGTCCTGCACTTCCTCCTGCATTTGCTCGTCACTGATTAGTCCATGGGCACCCAGATGAGCTAGGGACAATTAGCAACCCTGCCAAGGCCATCTGAACAGCACAGACCACACATTCACTGTGCTCATGAATACTGAAATGCTTACACATGAGATTGTCACAGCAGAGGTAGTTTCAATCATGTACGTGTCCTTTACCACTCTCCCAGCTCTCAGCTGACTCCTTCTACCACTGATCAGTGTATAGTGGATAGATAATGCGAAACAAAATCATGAGAATCTTTGAGTTTATACCTAAAAACTAATTGGATATTTCAGATTTTGATTTTCCTCTAAGTAATTGAAGTAGTTTCGTTGTTTTATTTCGTTTAAAAGTGCAAAGACATGGGGTTTGTCTTCAAATTTAACTAGGGACATTATTAGTGAGTCTTTCAAAGCTAATATTTATAAAATGACAAAATCAGACATCTGTCACTGAGGCTCTACCTGACTTTAGCTTTGCTCTGCACAGCTGTGCTTAAAACAAAAGCCTAACCATAGACACACAACTCTGTGATCATCTTCCTCAAACAATGAAACCAAAAACTTTTTAAAGGAGATTAGAGACGTTTTTCGAAAGCTGACACTGATGCTTTATATTGCAGCCTAGCAAGAGATAAGCAAGTTGGCTGAGGCATTGCAGCTGAAGAGGACACCTTCCTATTGCATCTGTAACAGTCAGCAGCTCTTGTCAGTACAGACATGAATGTTTTAACTGCTGAGTTTTACACATCAGCCACTTTCCTACCCAAAATTAAAGCTGGAAAAAATGGCCATAATTGACACTAAAGTTTCTTTGCCTGTTTCCTGCCCAGTTACCTAACTTTTATTACAGCATAAAAGAGAAATTACTTGATTCCACCAATGCAATACACATGCTTTACTGGAGCTCCTTTCTGCCTCAGGCATGGCACAAGTTTAGCTGAATTATTCTCAGGAGAGCTATGGAAGAGATTATCTGTATGATGAAAAAAAAGAGGTGGGGGGGAGAAACAGCCAACAAGCAGCCTAACCTTGCATTATCCATCTGCAGAGTCACTCAGCTGTCTGCTCTGAACTGTGTCCTTAGAGCAAATGTTCAATGCTGCTGTTAGTAATGCCACTCTCATTCACTCAGCACTGATGGGCACTGCAATCATTACAGAAAGATTGTTCTATCTTCTTTATTCTAAGCATCAGCCTTCCAGCCTTTTCACATTTCCATGGAGGAGCCTTTCCAATTTGAGGTCAGATGAGATACTGCTGCTAAGACAGAAACACTCGTAGTATACTAAATATCTGACTTACACCTCAGGGAGGTATTAAAATACACCAAATACAGAAATGGACTACACTTGCTGATGCACTGCACTTCACAAAAAAAATTTCTTTTTTCTTTTTTCTTACAAAAACTTGCTAGCTTTGAATCAGCAAGACAACGAAGACCAAGATCTTTAAAAGTTTGTATAATAAATGCATATTTTCAGTTCTCTTACACACAGTTGTTCAACAAGCATCATTGAAACATTTCCAGGTGAAGAAGAGGTTAATTGTTCAGTGAAAAGACAGAAGGTAAGCATAAAAAAATAAAGATCCATGATGCATATAAAAAAATTGGGAGACTTGGTTTCAAAATGGCTTACATTACTCATGAGTGACAAAGACTCAAGAGAATTTTACAGGTGACCCTAGGTGTCAATGAGACTGCCATGCCCCAAGACACCCATAACTTTTGCATCTCTCCACCTGTATTGCTGCTTTTCCTTAGTGCCACAGGTCTAACAGCCTCAGAAGAAAATTAAATTGTAACTCCTAAAATAGAACCTAGTTCAAGCCGAGCACCATTCCATTCTGGAAGTTAACTCCTGCTGGGAATCTCACCTACCTAATAATCTCCTGGCCCATAAGAACTTTGAGCAGTAAGCAAAAGTGAGACTTATACCACTGTTAAAATAGTACCTTCCTGTGACAAATGCTACTGTCTATTTCAAGCACATTTCGTGCAGGTCAGGTCATTATTAAAGTTCAGGATTGCATCAAACATCCCAACCACAGCATTGCTAACAGTCTTGTCTTAACAAACATTCTGGAAGCTGTTCTGGGACTGTGCCAATAATCCTGCCAGGGAAGAATTTGTGGGCAGAGAGGCACAAGTCAAATGTAGAATATCAATTAAGATTAGGCACATCAATATAGCATCCCATTCATATACTGTACATACAACTAAATGCTATTGAGACAGTAAGATCAGCAACTAAGACCATTCACAGTCTACAACTCTAGTATCCAAGGAGGAACTGTAACCACCAATCAGTGGCAGAACATAAATTAGGATACTCCATACAGAAAAATACAACCTGTGCCTGTGTCTGGAACAGACCTGTGCAGAAAAGGCAACCAGAGAAAGCCAGAAGCCTTTTCCAAGAGCTACAAGTTTCCTCCAACAGTCAGCTAGGGATGACCAAGTGCCCCCCTGGCAGGAAAGCATATGAGTTCAGGGGTCAGTCTCTCAGGAAACTGCCCTGACCTGCACCGTGGCCAAAGATGGGAGAAATCAGCCTCTACTGACTCTCTTACAAACTTTACATGGGATGATGTTTCAAGAGTTGGCCTCCTTACTGCACACTTTGAAAATATACAGCCTATCTCCCTTACGTACACATTTATATTAAATATAATCCTACCTGTCAGTCATAATTCTCACTTGTGCCTAATCAGTGTAGTCAGGCTGGAAGTTATTGGTAGCTTGTGCTACAGAAAATATTTATTCCCAAATTCAAACATTTGGTTTCATATCGACAGATAAAGAACTGTATTACAAATCACAACATTTTTATGTGGGTATAATACTTATTGAATTCTCATTATGTCAAAAGGTCTATATTTCATAGCACAGAACATTGAAAGGCCACCATTTGGGTATTATTTTTCACTCGTGCAGTGGAAACAATACTAAAGGGCCATTGTTGACCCAAAGTTTGACCATTTCTACACATAAAAGCAGGAATTAGAACAAGTTTAATGCTATATTTCATCTTGCCACTTTCTGTGACTTTTACAACCACAGTTTTCAATTAAATATTTTCTCTTTCACTTATCACCATGGAAAAAGACAAGAGGGGAAACTGATTAAGGCTTTGTCAGGACCTGTCACATTTAATAACCGTGGGTTCAGGTATCACCTTCAAAATCAAACAAAGCCCAGCAGTCTGAGCCCTAGATTTCCTACCCTGCAAAGAGACCTTTACACAGAGAAACCCCTAGGATCACAGGGAGTTAGCAGAGATTTTGGATATACTGACTGTGATAACATGCACAACACAGGCAATGAAAACACGGACTTAAGAACAAAACAAAAGGAAAGGGTGCCAGAAAATGGGGAAGAAAACCTCTGTCACCATTTCTCTGTAACACCCATAAATACAACCTGTAGCAATGTTAATCATAAAGTATTGTAGACAGAATAACTGTATTTAGGTTGGTGGTCACCCTCTATCACCACTGTCCAAAGAGGTACTTGTACATAATAGAAAGTCATTTTGCAAAAGGATGCTACTGCACAGGGTGTAAAAGCAAGATGTCCAAGTTAGATTTTGAGATCTCTATTCATTTATGCTATCTGTGATTTCTATACATTTTTCCCCCGAGGGCAGGTTATGCCTTAACAGGTTTAACTGCATTGACTTTGCTTTTAGGCAGTCCAAAACCCTTGTTTAAAATTACAGTCTTGAAGTAGTGATAACCCTGAGGTAAACAAGATCTAGTCAGAAATGCCTACTGAGTGCCTTCAGAAATAAATCAACTCCGTGTGTGAGATTCCTCTCATCTCACTTTTGTAATCTAAAATGTAGGCATATGGTTGACACTAATGGTCCCTCGGTAATTTAGAAAGGGGAATGCAGGTCTATTCCCAAGAGTGATTCATTTAATCAGAAAATAAATTGGATACACGTTCTGCTGGAAGTGCCTGGTCTTTCTGCACTGCCTACAAAAAAACTTCAATGGAACCTCTGCAGTTAATGTTAAAGAAGAAACACTCATCTCCAAACACTTAAATAGCTAATGGCAAGGAAGAAAAAACTTACCTTCACCATCTATGGAGTCTACAAAGTTACAGGTAATTTTGAAATATGAAGTTCTCTGATTAAAAGATTTCCCAGCAGCCGGTTTCCAATATTTTTTCTCATTCTGGCAAGCTTGTATAAACCAGAATTACTAAGAGGTGAATGTAGGCCAAATAGATATAGCAATATGACATTTTATAGGCAGTTTTTCAAAAATAAAACCAAATGGTTTTATTCACAACTTATGCAAATTGGAAAGAGGTTTAAATTAGAAATGGAACTGAAAAAGAAGACACTTATAGAACAGCATGGGCATCCACACAAGAAATCAAAAGTTATTGGCATAACTCTGGAAAAAATAGGTCTGAAGAAAACATGGGAGGAATTACAGAGTAACTCAAAGGAGATGAATGACAGTTTATCACATTTGCACTCATTTTCTAACATAACTTTTAAGCTCACACACACTAAAACTCCTAGTAGATGCCTCAAAAGGCTTCTTCATTATGGGTAATATATACCCTCAAGGGATCCAGTTATATGCATGGTCTTCTACAGCACTTTGACTGAAGGATATATATTTTGTCCCCGAAATTTTATTCCTGGATGAGAAAACAGACCTTCAGGCCTTCATTTTCCCAGTTTGGAGTGGAATGTGAATTAATTTTTCTCAGTTTCATAGTTTAAAGATGCAAAAGGAGTCAGGTGTCCCATTTAACACAGATTGCAGTACTTCAGTCAGAAATATCTTCAGTACCTGCATTTTGCTTCTCTGCCACAGAAGGTGACGACAATGAGACAGAGAAAAACTTTGCTTGCTATGATTAAAGCTGAATTAGATTGTGTTCCAGTGTTATGATTTCCAGTCACTTACTGCGCAGTCTTTGGATTTTGGAGGAGAATGCCCACGGTTTTTTCCTTCTGTTTTCATCTATAAGGAACATAAATCCATAGAACTATTCATCAGAAAAACTATTCCACAAACAATTTTTGTAAATCCATAGCTTTCAGATATACATGCAGTGAAGAATATGTGTCCTCTTACACAAGAGGACAAAAAACCAGTCTTCATGCAAGCCTGAAGTTTGAATAGACTGCTGCTTTCAGTATTGGCCATTGTTGAATGTTCCAGAGAAAAAAACCAACTATGCAAAATGAGACCAATTATGAAATAATATGTCACTGAATTGTATTTTTTCCCCAAATAGATTAGTCTATGCCCTGAAGCATAAAGAAGATAATCCCCATGATTTTTTTTCCTAACATGATCTTAGTTCTTTTAGATGATTACTCACAGAAGCAATTAATCTTCTTGGATTACAGAAACTATTTCAGTATTCAATATTGAGTGACAATCAGATGCTCAGGTCTACATCTGGGATGTCAAGTGAATATCCTAAAGTTCTCAGAGAGGTGGACTGTTACTCAGCATGCTAGAATACATAATTTTAGTCATAAAGCACCCATTAGGAATAAAAGCAGAACTACTCTTAAAAAGTATTTTGTGGAATATGAACTCTCTTATTTCGTCAAGGACTCTAGCCACACATGAGATTAAACCATCTTGAACATAAATGACAGCGTAAACTAATCCTCACACACTTAACATATACACAGACATTCTATTTATAGGCTAAAGGTGAAAAAATTAATATGCTACAGAGAAAGAAGTATATCTATATTTGTACAAGAATCACCAAGACCACTAATACCACATGTAAATTGCACTGCAGAACAGAATTTTTTCCCCAGTGTGACTCTGAAAAGTGTACCTTCCACATATTTGATTAGATAAATTGCCTGCAACTATACTCTTTTGGATGATCTTTTACATCTAATTGTAATCCTAACAGGCCTATGTCATCATAGCCTTTGCAGCCATAAATCTTACTAATGACAACATCTTTACAGCTTCTTTGTTTCATACCCCAAGCACAGCAAAATTGTGAGATCAGTTCATGAAGAAGTGACAGGCTATTGTTCTTCCTTGCATTCATGAGCACATCATTAACACAAATTTAATGCCCATAATATTTTAGTGGCTTTGATTAGGTATAGAAAACTCAATACACTGTGTAAGGGACAAAAGCGTACCATCACATTACAGAACATAAGTGAATGCTCATAAAAATCCAATCATTATATTTTTAAAGGGAAACTAGAAAAAAGCTAGCAGCTTCATTTAAAGCAATCCTTTCCAGCTGGTCTTGAAGGATAAATATTTTTGTTTTGGAGAAGAATACATGAATTATTTATTTCAGTCAAAAGAGAGAAGTACATTAATCCAGGTTCTCTAACTTCTGCCCAGATTCAACTGACTGTAGGCTATAAAATTGCTCAAGGGAAGTTAGTTTCATTTGGATTAGCACACATATTTAGTGTATAATAACTCACAATACAGAAAGATCTCACACTGGGACTGAGAGAATGCCTTTTAATAAAAGAGATCTGGATTGCAATGAAGCCATGAGAATTTCTAGTCAATGGTGTATGAAATACAATTTAAAAATTGGTTATTCCATAACCTATGTTTCAATATCAGCTTAGGAAAAAAAAATAGACTTCACTTTCTTGCAGTGCAAGTTGACTGCTAGTAAAAAAAGAGCAACTGGAGCATCAGGCTGTTCCACAGGGCCAGAAGCAAGGAAAGCCTCAATGCAGGAATAAATGTCAATACCTAAAGCATGTTAAAACAAAGGGGTTTAAGCAGAAATTTACAGTTAAGTTTTTGGTAGTGTTTTCTCAGGTCCCTAATCAGTCAGTAGCACTAATATTTTTTCAGTAATCACTTCATATTTACAGCCCACTGCTTTCTCACATTCAGAAAAATACTAAGAGGGAGGTACCATGTTCACATTTCTCAGTATGACGCTGATTCAGGGATTATAGGGCTGCTAAGGTCTACAGCCAGTGACAGGATTAGAGTGTTGTTACTGGCACAAAAACCCAACCAGCAAACCAACCAACCAACCAACCAAAAAACCCTAATGAATTCAAAAGAGTGTAAAAGGACAGGAAAGAAGGACTTTCCTGATAAAGAACCTTGCCTGAGATTTGGTACTGAAATTTATTCCTGCCTTGCAACTTAATCATCCTTGATCTTTGCCTGTTAATTTCATATCCTTCCCTACCACCACCGAGTCAACTTAGAAAGCGCAGTTTTGAGAACAGGGATGTCACTCTAGTGCCCTAAATGAATTACAGATTTATAAATATATAGGAATTCAGAATGATCAGCTTGTAGCACACCAACCACATATGCCTTCTGTTATATGATTCAGGTTATTAAACATGTGAGTTTTTCTCATAAGCCCCTCGAGCTGAAAAGGCATTCATCTCAGCTCTGCAGGCTGCCTCTGTGGCTGGAAGGTTAAACATATTTTTAGGTTCTGAAATACTACTTCAGTGTAGTCAGTATTCTGTGCCCGCACACATTTCCTGTGCCTTTGACAGGGCTTCTACAAGTGACTGTAGGAATATGTCCTCACTCAAAAGCCAAGGCAGCCTCTTGAAATTTCTTTGCAAATGAAATCCAAGAGGAGAGCCTGCAGGGTTTCCTAGGCATAACTGAAGCCTCCTCTCGAAGAGGCTCTGGAGGAGACAGCATTTACGGCGTCTTGTTTGCATGAATAATGTAAACCATCGGGGTGATGTTTGTGCACAGTGAAAAGTAACTGCATCATGCTTACCCTGTATTCAAAGTGTCCAGAGGGCTTTCAGATCAGAACTTTTTCAGAGTACAAGCACAAAATTATTTTTTTCCTAGCTGCTGGCTCTGAAAACTTCAGCTGAAAGTTGATCTGAACGGCTTACATTTATTGCGCATTGCAAAGATTTTGTGAGCCAAAATGCACTCCAAATTGCAGGTATGAAACTGCATTTGTCCTCAAGGTCTTCATTTCTGCCATAGAAATCTGTCCCTGAGTCTAAAGCTCTGTTAACAATTGTTGATACTGCATGAGCCAGGTGGAATCCATTTTGCTTTCCTGTAATCACAGGTTCTGTGATTTGAGCAGAAGCAAAGCTGTAATAAAACCTTTTTATCTGTGAGAGTGGTGACCATCACTGCTGCATCAGAAAATGTAGTTTCTATTCTTATTTCTCAGATACAGCTGCAACTCCGGGAACTACCACGGAATTAATCACATAATGAAAGTGGTATTCCCAAAAAATATCAAATAAATTTTTGAAAATACAATGAAGTGTCTTGTCAGAAAAATACTGGCTTTCACACATGTCTTCTGGTACTAATTTCACACTAAAAATAAGGAGGAAAACTCCCGTGTTAACTTCAGCTCAATCATTTGGGGGGATGCCCCACAGCTGGCAGCTGTGAGGTAACACACATTTAGGTAGGCAGAGAAGCATGGGGGAGCTGCCGTGTGTTCACCACAAAACCACAACTGTGTTAGCCTAGTTGGAGTCCCTGCTAAGTGCTTTCTGTAGCTGTAAATCCATACGCTTCATGAAAATCTGCTGTTACTTTGCGTAAATCCCTAGCACTCTTTAGCCTACGTGACCCTTCTAATACAGAGACATGTAAAGTGATAGCCAGATTATTTCGATTTCTCCTCCATCAATGACTACAATATTCCTTTGGAGTTACGCTCTATTAAGAAACACAAGCAGAGATCAATACTCGGATCTTTATCTGTTTCAACTTTATTTGCTTATTCCCCACTGTGCTTTCTGTGGGGGAATGATATCTAGTACTTTCTGGTTTACGGGATTTTGAACTGCACCAAGATAATGCAGTTCAGGGGAACTGTTCACCTGATACTAAACTCATGTGTGCAGGGCTGAAATTGAGATAAAACTTAGTTTTATTGGTAGAGAAAGAAAGAAAATTCAGAGTCTTTTTCTCTGCTCTAATCTTAGCATTTTCTGCTCAGTCTATATGAGGTAAGAAATCACATACCTTGCTGTAAAACCTCCTTTAGAGACTCTGTGGTAGCCCTTTACGGCAGCCTTTGAGCTTGAAGGCAATGGATGAGGGAGGTGGGAAGAGCCTGCAGACCACTCTGGATAGACAGTCCCTTCCCAAATTCTTGTGCCAAATAGGGGCATAGCCCCTCACCCTCCCTTTCCTCCTCCCCAGCCTCTGGCTAGCTGTCCCTCTGCTGAAAGTTATTGTCCTCATCCTTTTCCAGCAGAAGGCCTGGTACAGTAGCTTCTGGCAAAATCATTAAGTTACCTTAAGTGTCTCACCTCCTCTGTGTGCAGCCTTATGAGAGCAGGGCCTTTCCTCAACCAGATGCTGATGAGAAATACAAAGCAGTAGCATCTCCTACCATCCATTACTTACCAGCTGGAGCACAGGTGGGAGAGGGCTGGCTGAAGGCATGCAGGTATTTCTTTAGACTATCAGATCTTCACAGAGAAGTGAGGAGAGAGGTCTGAGTTCCTGGAGCCAGGAGTGCCTGCTAGCAGAATCATGGAATTATGGAATCATTGAGTCCAACCATGAAACCAGCACTGCTAAGTCCACCACTAAACCATGCCTCCAAACTCTACATCTACCTGTCTTTTAAATACCTCCAGGGGGAGGACTCAGACACTTCCTTGGGAAACCTGTTCCAATGCTTGATAACCCTTCCCCTGAAGAATTTTTCCCTAACATCCAGTCTAAATCTACCCTGGCACAACTTGACACCATTCCTCTTGTCCTGTTACTTGTTGCCTGGGAGAAGAGACTGAACCTCACCTGACTACAGCCTCCTTTCATGCAGTTGTAGAGAGCAAAAAGGTCTCAATTGACCCTCCTTTTCTCCAGGCTAAACTTCCCCAGCCCTCTCAAGCTGCTCCTTACAATACTTGTGAGCCAGACCTTCACCAGCTTTTGCTGCCTTTCTGTGGACACGCTCCAGCCACTCAATGTCTTTCTCGTAGTGAGAAACCCAAAACTGAACACAGGATTTGAGATGTATCCTCACCACTGCCAAATACAGGGAGGAGATCCCTGCCCTGGTCCTGCTGGCCACACTATTGCTGATGCAGGCCAGGATGCCTTTGGCCTTCTTGGCCACCTGGGCACACGCCAGCTCCTTTTCAGCTGGCTGTCACCCAGCACACCCAGGTCCTTATCCAAGAGACAGTTTTCCCTCTGCTCTGTCACAAGCCTGTAGTGCTGCATGGGGTTGTTGTGATCCAAGTGCAAGATCTGGCACCTGGCCTTGTTGGACTTCATAGAATTGGCCTTGTCCCATCAGTCCAGCCTGTCCAGATCCCATGGCAGAGCCTTCCTGCCCTCCAGCAGATCAACACTACTGTCCATCTTGGAATAGTAGCACATGCCCATGGGCTGCTGAAGGACAGTCAAATCCAGGCAAAATACTGTGCTAATGCAGCTCTTAAGCATGACTCCCTCTGCACACATCTGCATAATTACAATGCAGACACTTTCAAATTGTATTTCATGTTTTCACAAAAACAGAAATTTGTATTTTTGGCAAAAGTACCTGCACTAAAATCACTATGTGCTTATATTCCTAGCACTTCCATGCTTTCCTGTCTGTTTTGGGACTTTACAATATGGCTCCTTGCCTTGCTCTTCAGTTTTTCTGTGAGCAAGGATTGTTCTGTCCTCACCAGGGCTTTTACAAGCCTTTGTTCATTTGCAGGGCAAATATCCGGTGAATCTCAGTTGGAGGACCTGCATTTAGATTTATTCTTCCAACATGCCCACCCTATCGTGTGGGACTTGGTAACACACCCACATACTTAGGAGGGGCGTTCATGCTTTAGAAACAGGCATGCATCCAAGAGCTGTGCTGGATCAGGATCAGAGTATTCGCCACCAGATGGCACCCACAGGTGGAAAGTTTTTATTCCCTTTATTACATACTTTTATGATTTTTTTGTGCAGTAGTGACTAGACACGAGAGTATTACATACTATCCCAACAGCTGTTATTGTTTCTCATTTGTTAAAGGCAATACAATCTTTTAAAACCAAATTATTTATCATTTTTATCAGAGTAGCCATGTGAAAGAAAACAGGCATATCAGCAGCAAAACACACAAGCCAGACATATGCTCCAACACCACATTCCCCCTCTTTTCAGACCCACTAGCCTGCTGCATGTTTTCATGCCTGAAGATCCAGCATAGCCCTGCCGATTTCATTTAATTTCATCCACAGGCACCCCCAAGCCACAGAACTGTGGACTGAGATGGGAAGACTGAATAGCATCAGAGGCACCAAGATGAGATGCCCTAACTGCTTTCTGTGTATCGTGTCACTGAGACACACAGGTTAATAACCAGGTCTGAACACAATGTCTGCAGCATCTCCTTCTGAGAACTTAGCAAGAAGTAATTACAGTCTGTACGATGTCAGGCTGTTGCCATGTCAGTAATATCAACTCTATTTTATAATTCCCGTTTTCAAAGCCAAATGCCACTCTGCTATGATCACAGGTATTCTCAAGCATACAGGAAAGCTGAGCCACATAGATGCAGTTTTAAACCTGGTAATGTTTATAGGGGCTGTTGTCCAACACAGTGGGAGGTGTGCATGCTCCTGGAGAGCTTTTTTGGCCTAACTAGCAGAGCCTGAAAATGAGCCACAAAGCATGCTATCACAGAACCTCACCACCTCATGGAAATATCTCCTGTCTAAGGGCAACAAGCCATACTCAGATGAATGTTGAGCCACAGAATGACAGAGTAGGAACAGACAGGATTTAAAAAGAGAGAGAAAAAAAAAAAAAAACCCACAACACAAAAACAGTGCTATGTTTTCTTTTAATACAATAGAAGGTATCCAGATCTCCAGAAATCTTCATGGCCATATACTCCCTACTCCTGTGGCAAGTCCATATTCCTAGCCTATAATCACTCTTTTACTTACATTTTTTTCCCCCACAGTTTATGCCACCTTAATCCCTCATGGAGGCCACTATTATTATTATTATTGTTATTATTATTATTATTATTATGCAACTCAGAACAATTCATCTAAGTAATCTCCAGTTTTCAGGTATCTTTATTCAATCAGATATTAATCAGGTTCCACTATGAAAGATAGGTTCTGATATAGAAAGGTGCACACACATGCAGGTTTAATAGTTAAAAGCTGTTTGTATTGTTTGTAAACAGTGACAGTGAGATTCTATATAGACAAATATAGAAGGATGCAAATAGAGAGAGGCAATCAAAGTTTTACATCTCTAGGAGAGGGCTTAGAGCTGACTCCTGACCAGATTGTAATCTTCAGCTCAAAATAAATCATTTAAAGAAAACATCAGCATGATACTGAGCAGAAGCCAAAGTAAATGTTCAAAATTATGAGAATTCTACCATAGTAGCTGGTATCATGCTATGTTTTGGATTTGTGATGAAAACAGTGTTGATAACAGAGAATTTTTAGCTATTACTGAGTAATGCTTTCACAGAGCCAAACTTCACAGAGTTTCTCATGCTGCACCACCAGTCAGTTGGCTGGGGATGCACAAGAATTTGTGAGGGGACACAGCCAGGACAGCTGACCCCAAGTGACCAAAGGAATGTTCCATACCATGTGTCATCATGCCCAGCATACAAAGATGGGGGAAGAAGAAGCAAGTGGGAGATCTTCTGGGTCATGGTGTTTGTCTTCCCAAGCCACCACTATGCATGACAGAGCCCTGCTTTCCTGGGGATGGCTGAACACCTACCTGCCCATGGGATGGGCTGACGGAATTCCTTGCTTCATTTTGTTCGTGTGCACAGCTTTTGCTTTACCTATTAAACTTAAACTGCCCTTATCTCAACCATGAGTTTTCTCACTTGTACCCTTCTGATTATTTTCTTCATTCTACTGTGGGAAAGAGAGTGAGCAGCTATGTGGGGCTGAGCTGCCTGCCACAGTAAGCCCTCGTATGCCACTACATACATCTCTTCATGAATACTCTGTGCTGTGCCTGTGCTGCTCTCCGTAGCAAAAAGGAGCTCAGAAAAGATAGGAGAGAAGCAAAACAACATTGAAGCCAATTACAGAAGTTGTCTGAAGCCTTTTTCAGAATGATTCCCATTACAAGGAACAACTGAAATTACTAGTCTTATATCCAAAGTCCAGCTGAGGGTGCATTGCAGAAGAGATCTATGGGAACTGTGAAGATGTGAACAAGGAACAAATGCTCAGAGTTCACCAGCTCAAACTGACGAACCTGTGGCAGGTAAAAATAAGCATGGCAGAAATATGTGTAGCAGAACACACAAATCAGTGAATCCACATGATATTAGAAGGGAATTGAACTGAGAAGAGAATACCAAAGACATGATATGGTTCAGGAAGACTGTGAGCTGCAATATGTTAGAGCATAATCTAGGGAAATATCAAACTGCGTTTGTTCCTCTCTTACACACTTGCCTGCACCTTGTTTCTCAAATTAAGGCTGTTCTTGCATCCATTTCCATTTTTAAAGGGTTACAGAAAGCAGTTTCCTGGTTTGCCACCTGTGTAGTAAACGTCAGGGTGGTTTCTAATGGAAATATTAATTTGCAGGATGCTTAAAAATCCACATATATAATAAGCTCCTATTTAAGAGAAGAAACTCAACCAAATGGATTAATCAAGGTATTCTTGTTTATGGGGAATCATTGATGAGCACGGTGCTTTGCAGATGGGTCAATTCCTCATCCTACAGATCTTCAAAATTCAATGCAGGCATGGAAGACAGGCAATGTGAAAAGTATAACCTAGTTCTTGCCACTGCCTTGTCACTTCCCAAGACAATTTTGTTGTATAGCCTAGACTACAGAAATAGAATGAACTCCCATGTAGAAAATGATAACCAAAATGGGGACAGTGTTAAAAGGTTAAGCAAAAAAGAAAACACCAATAAAGCTAACAAAGATCTCCAGAAAAGATTCACAAGGAGGAATTGTTATCAACAGGGGTGGGTCAAGAAAACATCATGGTTAAAGGAAATACAGCTTTCATTTGGGGAGGTGAAAGAACACTGAAAAAGAACTTTTAACTCCTAGTCCTTCAAAAAATATCCAAAAAGAACCCTCACAGATAAACAGGTGCAAATAAATTTTCTGCCTGGTGGCCTCTCAGTTCAATAGTTCTCAAGAAACTGAACTGGCCTATTTAATTTATTAGGCTATTAACCCCAAGAAACGAGATTTTACAGAGCCCTAGCAACCAAAAACCACTAAGAGGGGGTCTTTGCTTACATATTGCTTCTATCCCCAAGGTCTCACAAATTCTTAAAGCACATTTGCATCACTCTGACAACAATAGACTGCCTTCCTCTCACAAAGCCCCAGCTACAATAAGCACAGAGAAGAGCCATTTGTGCAACAGAGAGGCTCTTACCTGGGAGGAAGACTCCTAGTGACAGAACAGAGAAGAAAACTCTCTTGTGACTGCTGCTTGGTAAACAGACATCACCCTAAATTACATTAATTAATTTAATTTAGAGTCTCACAGAACAGTACACAGTGGCAGGAATGCAATACTGCAGTGCACAGCAAATGGGAAATTGCTAGTGGGCATTTTTTCATTCCTGTTCATCATAGATCTGAGTGGATGAGAAGCGTTGGTATTTTCCTGACTCTGAGTACCAAAGCTGATACCTTAAGGAACAAAAGTAGAAGCCATGGCACAGGAAGGACTTGAATTAAGAAAATGTAAAATACGAATGAGAAAAGTGCTGAATTGGCTTAAAACAAGAGGACTTAGACCCTATAGCCCAGAGCAAGCCTGGAGACCGGCCACAAGTTAGTGCAAAATAGATATTTAGGTGGGTCTGCAAGTTTTGAGATTTCTTTATTTATATTTTGACATTGCTTCAAACTGTGTTTCACATGGAGCCCTCTAAATCCAAAAGAAAAGTATAAACACTCAAACAGTGGATTTCTTTTATCCCATCTTTCTCGTGATTAAGCTGGAAGGCTGTCAAGGATGGACGTCAGAGTGAAATAAGTTTGGATTTGAATTATAGGCGCAACATCTTTTCTAGGCTATTTTTGAGCTTTTCCTGCACTGAGAGTGCTGAGGGAGTGACAGTTTAGACTGCTCCAAAACCACACAAATGGGCTCTCGGTGTGGGATGAAGCATCCCTTTGGAGAGCTAATTGAAAGAAGCAGTTCCACAATAGCTGCTCAAGGCCAGATCTCTGCTGAAGACAGTTTGGCCGAAACAACTGTTGACAAAGCAGCCAATATCTGAGCCGGCTGCTTGAGCCAGCCTCTGGCACACCCTGCTCTCTGCCTTGCTCGGGCTGGAATACAGAAATCGCAGGTCCCTGTGTGGTGCAGTGGTTCCCGGTGCTGCATCTCTGCATTCTGGGCAACGAAAACCTCCAGTTCTGGAAATGTAGCGTGCTGGCAGTTGATTCCAGTGCATTGAGAAGTGTTAGATCTAATAACTCTTATTTGTAAGTTAACGTGGGGACGATTTGAGAGATAATATCTATTGTTAGATCAAACTGCAGTAGCTGCAAATTGTTTAAAAAGGAGGTGTAAATCTACATGTGTTCAGAGATATAGTTCCTCAGCTGGATGTTTGCAAAGTCTGCAAATTGGGTGCTGTTTGTACAGATTTAAACTTCTTTTATCACATTAGAACCAGCTCTGTGGGAGAACGAGTGTCCTCTTCCTCTCAATGCAGTTAACAAAGCAAAATGTTCAGAGCATTTTCCCTGCAAAATTCCTCATTGAAGTATGCTGATGGATAAGCAGAAAATAATATGATGGGGAAAGGAAGAATATTACTCCACAGATTAATTTTTTTTTCCAGGATCAGAAATCAGATTCCTCAATTTACAGTGATGTGTAATGTCATATCCATCTAAAAATAAATAATATAAATTTATATCAGATTAAGTCATCTTTACATTTTCTGTGTAAATTAAATCAGGTCTGATCTGGAATTCACTGACACAAGCAGTGAACTTTAAAATGCTCTTTTCATCCAGACACTGTTCATAGAAGAACTGCACTCAAATTATTTTCACTCCTTGCACCAACTTAAATGGCAAAAGAAGGAAGATGCAAAAGTGCACGAGGGCATATAATTTTTTTCATTCTGATAATTCAAGATATTAGTCATATAAGTAGCAGCTATTTTAAGAATGGAATATATGCATTTCCATCTATGCCTTTCCAAAACTGCTTTTCTTACTGCACCTAACAGTCTTTGCAGTGCTCTCCACAAATTATAAACATAATTAATTGATTGTGGTCTGTATTAAACTACTCCAGCAGGGGACATCACACATGCAGCTGTCAGCTGCAAAATTCAATTCTGTCCCTCAGAGCTTTGTCTTCCACATTTACATTATGCTGCACCTGGAAGACATTTTTCACCATTACCAGACATACATAAACCGTAGTTTGAAAGTATAAATAAACATACAGAGGAGCTACTCATTAAGACTCAAGCATCTATTACAGACAGTCATCAGCACCAGGCAGCACCAGACATACAGCAAAGGATGACTTTCTCTTCCATTTTATAAATTCTGTGAAAGTTTGCAAGTCTTCCGCCTAAAGATTAATTATCTCAAATTTTCACTTCTTCAGCTCATTCAATTACAACCAATATTACTTACTTGATTACCGGACCTGTTCCTTATGAGGAAGTGGTGATCATTTAATGCTCTGCATTCCACTCATTGGACTACATCAACACCATTTGCATATGTAAGTTAGCACTGTGGAGTGTCCAAGTTTTCCCATTTGTTCAGCAGCTGAACGTATATGGCAGTACCTCTGTCAAAGTCTGCCTGCTGTCAGAGCCAGATGACAGTGAATGATTGGGTGTCAGTGGATGGCATTAATTTCCTTTTCTTGCATACTGATGATCATCAAGCATAAAATTGCGAATTTTGGTTAATCTGGGACTTCTAAAAGTCTGCTGAAACCTGTTTTAAATGACTGCTCAAGAAACAAGGAGTAACAAAGTGTTCGTAGACCAAATTACCTAGTAACAGGGAAATGTGCTCTGGGTAAACCAGCTAGAAAAAGTGCTTCGAACAAATAATAATACTTTAAAAATCTAGGAGATGACTAGAAATCTGAATTAGAACTTTTTTCTACCCTGTTTAGTTAATGTGTTTTGGCACTGATTCATAGCCTTATCTACCCCATCCGCACTGATATTTTTAACTAATATAATTCATTAAATTATGGGTAAAAGCTGAGGAATGCTCATTTTTTTGGATCATAAGACTGGTTTAAATGTTTTAAATTGTTTCTTTCCCTGACATAGACTGCCTTGAATCTGAAAACTGGTTTTTTCATCAATTTTGTTCTAAATTTACAGTGCCTTCCTTTCTATATTTTGCTATTGTAATTATACTTATTCTGAAACCATGCTATTCGTTAAAAAAAATACTAGACTTAATCTGCTTTCATTTTACTTTAAAATAAAAATATATTCTTTAAAGTGGTTATATTTCTAAGTTTCATATCTTACAGGTAGTGAAACATGGTTGGTAGATGGACTGTAGATGACAAACAGGACAAAATAACTTCATACTGCCTGTGAGTGGAGGGTTCCTTCTTTTCTTTTTTCAATCCAGGTTGCATATTCCTGGGCTCAGAAGGTCACGGAAGGACAGAATGACTAATTCATCTCCCTGAAAAGTAGCAAGAACCAAATGGAGAGTAAATAAAAATCGAGACAGAAAGTATCTCTTTAGGATATAGAAGTGCTTTACACCATTAAATCTCCAGGAGATATAGATTCCCCAGGGGCTGACAGCACACAAACCAGAGCCCATGCCACACATCTCATTCACACTGCTCCTGTGCCTGGGCTTGTCTATCAGTTGTACTAAGGAAACATTACCACAGCATAAATGTTTAATAGTGGAGAGAGACAACGTGATTGATATAAGTAGAAAGCAAATCCAGTCATGTATTGACTGCGCTATTCCACTTCCTCTGCAGCCTGGCTCTGGGACTTAATGAAAGAAAAGGAGTACATTAAATTCATGCTGACAACAAAAACCAAAGCAGAGATCTTTTAGCTATTCTAGGAACAACCTGTAAAAGTTAGCTGGCTTAGAGCAGCAGTAAGACAAAATCTTCATGGGGAAACATGTGATGATGTAATGTGGTCATCCCAAATGCATGGCTATAAAACTTTACAGCACACCACTCTGTGCAAGGCACTGTAAAGATTTTATGGCCATGCATCTGGGATGAATGCTTTGCTCATGACTGATGGAGCCACCAGTGAGTTATGTAAGTCTTTGCCAGAGGAGCAGCATAGAACATAAACATTTTTATAGGACTCCACACCATCTCATGTAGTAATCTGAGGATCAGCTCTCTTCGTTTTACTTATTTTTGGTGCCTATTGGAAGAACAATGGTTAGAAACACTGTTATGTGAGGAACGACAGAACCCATTTCCATCACCATTCCCTTCAGCAGCTATTTATATAATGGAAGTTTTGTCAATTCGGTTGCACAGTTGCAATGTGACTACAGATGCCTGTGGTACTGCCATCACCACAGACACGATGGACATGTCCTCAGGAGGAGTCAGGAAGACAGCAGGGGCCACTTAGTAGACTGGCAGACTTAGCATCCC
This sequence comes from Daphoenositta chrysoptera, assembly GCA_013397915.1. Lineage (NCBI taxonomy): Eukaryota > Metazoa > Chordata > Aves > Passeriformes > Daphoenositta > Daphoenositta chrysoptera. The sequence continues at coordinate 1,088,420 of VZRO01007445.1, forward strand.
TCTGCTCCCATAACCTCTGCACCTCTGAACACACTGCAGAACAAAGTGGAAATCATTCCACTGCATTCCTTTTGATGGGCTCTGTGCTTTGTGGGTTTTCTGTATATCAAGTTATCCAGCCAATATACAAGACAGTCCCTACAATTAAACTGGCACTGTACAAATCTGGGCCCCATAGCTACAGTGACCTTAACAGAAGGCAATTAATCTGTCCCATTCCCCACTTTACACTGGACAAGGTTATCCAACAACCGGTTCCTCGGAGACCTCCTTGAAAGGAAATGCTGCTATATATATCTGGGATTTCATCTCATGTGTTAAAAGGGAGTCAGGAGTCACCTTCAAAGAAGTGCTTGGGACATAATCCAGTCCAGAGACTGTCATGAAGGGTCTACAGCTTATCATTTGAAAGAAACAGAGCTAAACCTCTAGAATCCAAAATCAGTATAATTTTATGAAATTACTTCATTCATTTTCTTCTGTTTGTATGTTGTGTTTGTCTCTCGCATGCAATAGTGATGGCCTTCTCTGGGAGCTAGGGTTCAGGATGTATGTTGCTGTTTCTTCCATGCACCCTTAAGTAGACTTAATTTAGTAAAGAACTAATCAACACGTAATAATCTAACTGATCATCCTGAATAGGGCAAGTTAGCAGCTGAAAAAGGTCTACTGGATCCTTCTTTTTCAAAAATGTCGTTTGCTTGAATTTTAAGAGGTTTTTTATTTTTTCTTCTTCACAGTCTGGTCAAACTATCCATCAATAAAGAAAGACTACTTTAATTGTATGAACTTCCTTAAATATTTTGCTCCTTGCTCTTTGACCGCTGAAGTACTGCTGCTGGGTTCTGCTACCAGTTTTAACATTTCAGAATATTGGGGGATTGGTTTGTGAAAATAGCTATTAGAAAAAGATGTCGCAGCATGCACACTTTTGTTAATATATTCATTGCTGTATGTATATATGTATAAAACATATTTTAGTACTTCAAGTGAAGAAATAAAGTGCAGAACAGTTTGAACAGCAAATGTTCTTCAACCTACAGAGAGATGGGAGGATGTATTCATCAAATGGGTTGTATAATCTATGACAAGATTAGAGGGGGCTACAAAAGAATACAAAAGAACGAGAATAACAAGAAAACCAGGACCTAGTAGTTCATACTGAGCAAAATTAGTTAAGGCTGTGTCACACAGGAAGTATTCATCTTGTGCAGAGTACAACCTTGATCTGAAAAATGCTACACAAAAAAACCAACCCAAACCAAACAAAGAAAAAAATTGACCCTCACAGTTTCCACCCCATGCATTCTGCTTTAGAGAGAAAATGCAAAAGTTTCTGCTTTCTACCTCTTTTCACACACCAAAAGCAGTCAAGACACAGGAAGATGATATGTATTTCCTGTTGTCATACGTCAACAGAGCTGTTTAATAGGCTACAGTCACCTGAGTAAAACTGCAGAAAGCACAGGGGTGGCAATGAGATGGCAATGAGATCCAGTTCATAGATGATAGACTTGCTGTGGTGTAACTGCAGACTTAAATTGGTCCATCGAGTGCTCCATTGCTGGCAATCACATGGGAGAAGAAAAGAATCTAGTGTGAACTTCAAGTCTACATTATGTTCACAGGGGCTGACAGACAGGAACAAAATTAAGTGTCTTTTTCATTGCTCACAGAGGACATCAGATATGGAAATAATTTGGAGATGATAGGCACGGAACCTCATAATGCCATTTCCAGAATCATTTTTCAGCATAAAGCTGCACTTTAAACTACTGTCAGATAATCAAAATACTTGGGAGCATCAGATGATACTACTACTATCTGATGCTATTACCTTTTTGCCAGAGACCATCAATTTATGTCACTGAAGAAGAGGAAAGGCAAACAAACAACAGATGAAATGATGAACCAATTGCTCTCTCTTTTGACCCAGTGGCATGATCTAAAGGAGACCCTCAGCATCTGACTTCACAAAATGAGATTAATGGAGTTCAGATCCATCCACCCTGGCAATGTATTGTTCATCAAATGCTTTGGGAGGGGTTTCTGCAAACTGTGTGTCATTCAACACTGAAATCAGTGCTTTGTACCTCACCTGGGACACTCCTGAATGTCTAACCTCCCTCCATAACAATCTGAAAGTTTCAGCAGTGGGAGACAACTCAACCAGAGGTGAAGTAATGTTTGGGAAAGATGCCTACTAATAACTAACCATGTGGTTTGCAGAGCTGCACATGGGCTGAGCATGGGTCTTATGTAGCGGAGCCAAATGTAAAAACAGGGAGCATTTTCATACAGTTCATTGTGGGCCTAGCAGCACCAAAGCCAATTTAACAAGAGGAGCCAGCACAGGGGTAAATTGAGCAAGGCAGTATTTAGAAACATAGTTTGAGAGCAAAGGATGGAAGGACACTGAGTCTTTCAGAGATACCCACAGGAGTCAGTCAGGCTCTCACACCTGTACAGACACCCTTTCTTGGCAGCTGGCAGCAGGTTCTGCTCTGGTGCTTTAAGGGAAGCTTATCCAGCTTTGCTCTCAGTGAAGCATGAGATTAGGTTAGACAAAATATTCACATGGCTGTCTCAAATACCTTTCTCTATTGCTTTTCTCTATTGCTAAATGACAGTGACTCTGTATGAAGAAGGATTCTGCTCAGGTATCACAGTATTTCAGAAGCAAGGAATTGCAGGTGCCTGAAACCTAGTTGAAAACAGAATGTGAGGAACTCACTGAGGTACAGCAGTTAAGCTTACATGCTTGTCGTGGAGATGACAAGAGCCGGGTTTGGGTTGGATTTTTACCTCAGCGTAACTTCAGTGCAAGTTAAAAAAAACCAAAAAACAAACGCATTTTCAGATGTGCAGACAAGCCTACAGAAAGGCAACAGGGATATAACACTGGAATCACAAACATGGCTAAGGACTCCTTCCACAGTGACATGCCTGGTAGTAAATCCTTCATCCCTAGGGGCCAAGTATACAAGGACAGGTGGTGAGAGCATCATGTGAGCCAACACCCAGAGATTTCATGTCCACTGCTACTTCTTTTTTTAAAATGGACACTTAACATTTACTGCATGACTGATTTACAAAGTCCTGTTGGGCATTAAAAAACCCAAATACCCACAACTAATTACTGTGCTTTTATCAGCACACAGCTCAACATGGAACACCCCTGGCTTGTCACCGGTAGTCTGCAAATACAGTAAAATGGACCAAGCAAAATTAAGCACAACACTTAGAGATTGCCTATTTCTCTAAAAAAAAAAGGTAAGTGCTTTGATTGTTCGAGTGCCATCTTCTGTCATGAGGCTGTTGGTGAAAACTAAACTCTGAGCCCTGCAGTGGGGTTGGCAATCCTCAGTGTGAGGCTGCCTTGTTGTTCAAAGTGGACAACTTGCTAACCCACAGTACAGACCTCTGCCTTTCCACTATGCTTGCATAATACTTTAAACTGATAATTTCTCTGAAAGCATCCTGCTTACCTCGGTAAGTGAGGTGAGGCTTGTTTATTATTTTCTTGTCATTTGGAAGTATGCACTTAAAAGAAGGAAGACTTGTAGAATAAAAGGGAGAATGTATGGAATCCAAAGTTGAAAACTTCTGTAAATATTTCCATTGATCTCATGTTTTAAACCAATGTGTTTTCTTCACCTATAAACAAAGTCAAATTAAAATACCACCAACCAGGCTTGAGCACTCTAACATCCTATGTGTTCTGTCTTCTTGTTGAACATGGTAAGGAAGTGAAAAAAATTAGAAGATGAGGAAGAGTTACCTATGTGCTGCTGTCAAGCTGAATGATGACACAGATAGGACATAATTACATCCCAGCACTTCAAACTAACCTGTGAAATCTGGGTCGTGTACTGAGGCCAGGTTTGGAATGTCTCGTTTGGGATCCATTGTCTGTCTCCTGTGTATTTTGGAGGGCATGGTGCAGAAAAAGTTATGGAGGAAAAACACAAAGGCAAATAAGAAAATTAAGCTAATATTTTTTGAAACATCAAATGAAAGTTACTTCTAACAGTGGAAAATCCCCCAAAGGGGAGGAATAGAAGTCCTTTTATTTGAGCCAGTAAATCTGTTCAAGACTGATGTTCAAGAGCTGTAATCTTGCATTGACAGAGCAATGGGCTACATGACTCAAAGCTTTTCTCCTTGCTGTGGACTAATTTTTTTCTCTCCTAGTATAAATGGCCAGAATTTCAGATTGACAGTGTTGTAACCAAGGAGAAGGGGACACTGTAATATGATTACCTGACATTCTTCCAGACAGGAGTCACACCCTGAGCTCACATCAGCTTGCCACAGCTCTCCCTCCACTGTAGAATGAACTAGACCAAACTGTCATTGTCTCCCCATTCCAGCACATCCCTCATCAGGGGAGCAACAGGGAGCAACACGGTCAATCCCCTCAGGAAAATGGTCCTGAGCTACCCCTAGGTGGCTGGGATTGACATGGCTCTTCAACTATCCCCATGACATTACATAAAGCAACTCAAATTTGCAGTGGAATACCAAGAGTGAATTTCAATTTGACTGCCCCACTTCATCACCATAAATAGTAAAACTCTCTGCTTGGCCCTGTGATCCCTCAGAGGTACAGATACACGTATCACTCCCAGTGCTTCAATGGTATCTTTTTATGACAGAGAAACTGTCTTCATTTCTTGCTTGACGTCAATCAGTATTGGGCATTAAGAACAGATCTTTCACAAGATCCTTCAGCAAATTAGTAGTATATTCATTTTGTAATTAAAGGTCTCATGAAAACAAAATGAAATGGGCACAAAATTGAACAGAAGAGAATCAAACAGAATTTCCCACTGGCTTGCCTTACCTCCAGTATGACAAATCACACTGAAATGTAGAAAACCAAACAGCAACAGGACTACAGTTAGGCAAAAGTTTGCATTTCAAATACTACCAACTAAGACAGAAAAATATAACCTGGTACCTGTGCCATCTTCTTGGTTTTTAATTTAAAATTATCATGAGATCTTTAGCTTCTACCCAATTGCAGGTCATAAACAGATAAAGTGACTCATCTTATGGTTTTATCCAAAGGAAAACATTTCCTAACAAATCACAGAGCCAAAGACAAAAGCCCTAAGGCCATATCTATATCTACACTAGTAAAGGCAAGGAGCCAGGGCCTGTTTTCTGGCTCTGAGATCAGCTGACTCATGTGGCCACATGTCTTCTGCTAAGATCTCTTAGCCTCCAAAACAGAGTCATCCAAACTGCCACAGCAAGTACAGTCTCTGGCATTTTTTAAGACCCACACTGAGCCTGGAAAGTCTTTGAGAAAACACTAGTTATTCTGGCTGAAAAGAGTGCCAGGGTCTATTTCAACAAGTGCCTGGGAACGCTGTGACATCATTTAATTCAGCAGCATAGGTGCAGCCTAAGTCTCAATTATCAGAGTTTGATTTAAATCTGTAGAAGTAACAGCAAGGCAGGAAGTTAGGTCTGGGACTTTTATATATGGGACTGTCTTTAAACTGAGTGTCTGACTCATTATGAAACGGAGACTCACTGTGAAAGTCACAGTAGGATTAAGCATCCTGACGTTTGAGAGATGTTCAGATCTAGGTTATCTGGGTCTGAGATTATGCTTAAAGTATATCTCTAACTGAAACACTCTGCTGACATCAGTCTTGAGAAATGAGTATAAGGTACTTTCCCACTGTAACCACAACAGTAAATATTAATGTTGAGAGACTATTTTACAGTGTTACTGCAATGAAACAATACAGAATTTATTGTACCTGGAGAATCACCTCAGAAAATATTTTTAAAAAAAAAGTGCAACTGACGTTAAATAGCTCCTTGGTTATGAATGATAGTACCAAGTCCTTGTGTTCTGGTCTGCAAGATTCCAGAGGCAGACTGAAGCATATAACAGCAGCACAGAGGTATTGCAAACTGCCTCTGTTTAGGTAGACCAGTATACCCACAAAGATTTAATAAAATGCTGAGCAAAAGATCAAAGAGAATTAGAGATGTAAAGCTCCGAAACGAAGACCAGATTTCTTTCCTCTTTGCCTCCTATGATCCCCTATTCCTTTTAAACCAGCAGGAATTCCAGGAGATTCATGCCACTGATAAGAGCTGCTTCTGTCTATGCTCCTGAGTTTCAAAAGGAAGCTGCTCTCAAAGTTCACAATCTACACAGTTCTCCAAAATCTGTTTATTCACTATGTTTTTAAAGTTAAACCTACTCAATGGGCAAAGCACTTTACTCAGGTAGCCAAGAGAAAAGCAACTCACACAACATAAATAAGCAGGAGCAAAGTGAAAGGTGGAGCTGTTAAGCTTAATCCTAGTCAGGATGTCTTACTGTTTTTGTCTCTCACAAGCCCTGTGGCTCCCCTTAATTTCAGGGATGTATCTACTGCTCTAATTGCTCCCACAGCTGTTGCAGTCATGGGCATCATCCCTGCAACTCCTTTTACCTCTGCAGAAGGCCATGCACAGCAGCAAGAGGCTGCAAGGTCCTCTGTTTCTCTTGAGAGGAATGCAGTCTCACTTCTCCTTAATGCAATAGCAGTAGCATAAAACTATAATGGACTAATAATAAGTATAGGAGCTAAACCAGTCCTGTGCAAGGTGTTGTCCAAGTGACTGAAAAGCCCAGAGACAAAATGTCAGCTGAGGGACAGAGCAGCACTACAGAAGTTGGAAACCTCAGGAAAAGTCTCATAAATGGTCTTCTTATTCACTGGAATACCTGAATTAGGGTCACATTGCCTGGCTTACTTTTCCTCTCGGCCTATTTGCTCTATAAAGCCAAGACCTGAAATTTAAATGGCTACTTGACATGTCTGTTTTAAGCAATTTCACCTCAATGGACTTCCTTCAGCTATGGTTGTTTATCAAAGTGCTGACCCTTGAACTTTATTTGCCTACTAATCTTATCTTTTACTGATCTGTAAGAAGTTGACATATGGATCAGTGTCACCAGAGTGACTGAACAAGGTAAACTTAATAATCCAGTCTGTGTTTTTACATATTTACATAGAAGGGTGAAGCAAATGCAGGAGACTAATCTATGTTTGATTTTAAAGGACATGAGAACATGATGTCCTGATTTTTCTAGATGAAGTCCTTCTGCTTTCTCTAATATCCTTATTGCAAAATCTAGAAGTGATATAACAAACACTATTTGAAAAATAAATTACTAGTTCATTTCAAGGCAATAGGTGTGTCTTGGGCTAAATATAAACTTGGTAACAATAGGCTGAGAAGTTATTTACTCAAATAAAAGTTACTGACAGGTTAAAGTAAGTATCTTTAAGCTTATTTTTCTTTATCCTGAAATATTTCTGCTCTAAATATACCTCCTCTGCTTCACAAACACTGAAATAATCTTGTTTCTGCTGCTGATTACAGTTGGTATAAGAGTGGAAAGAGAGAAAATGTTAGGACTGATAGTACAAAGGAATAAGGTAGCGTTATGCCTCCTTTCTGTCCCTGTTCCTATAGACCTAACTTCTGTTCTCATTGACTGAAGATTAAAATGAGAAAAGTCAACAGCTATTACTAATAATAAAGTGTTAAGAAAACAGTGGAAGCTCTCTCTACCTTTGGAAGAAATTCATATTAAGAAGTCAAGGTGGGAGGGCAAGGAGGCATTTTCCTCCAAGGGAAAACTTAAATGTCAGTATAGATTATCAGCTAAAGCTGCGTTATTTCGTGCTCATTCCTATGCCTAAAAAATCCAAGCACAGGCTTAATTATAGTAATCAAAATATGGGTAGAGGATAGATTGCCAGTGTTATTTTCTTCAGGGAATTGGTGTAAGCAGTATAAGCAATCTCCATTTGTTGATAAATCTGCACCTATATTAGTAAATTTTGTCAGTATGATTATAAAAGCAAACCTTTCTGCAGTGTTGGGTGAGACCTCACTTGGAAATCACAGAACAGAGAAATCATTACTTTTTTGCCAAAGAAAGGGCAGAGAAAATACTTCAGTTGATCCCTACTTTTAAGAAATGTTTAGCTTTTGTGCCATGTACATTAGTTAAATCTTCAATCATTATTTACAAATGTCAATATACAGCTTCTGCCATTTTTCCTGTAGCCATATTCTCTAAATTCAAGGATAATCCTATAACCATGCAGATACCAAGGCCCAGGTGGCACAGCTCAGGTTTTTACTATGGTATGGTATAGTGGTATGCTCCAAAGTGAACTTGGAGAAGAATCTGGTAGTGTTACAGGTGTCCCTAATTTGCATACACAAAAACAAGGTTAACACTTATTAACTGGTTGGGCAATGCCAAGGCAACTGAGCTGGCCATGTGGGTGTCCGTCTGCTCTAGGCATGATGCTGTAGGCACAAGGGTCTGCTGTGAAACATTGTCTCTGTCACAAAATTACTGACAGGAATGTCCTTCTGTTTCATGTTCACAAAGCCCTCTGATGACTGAGTTTCCTGAAGCAGGCAGCATGGAGGCATTTGATACCACGTCTAAATCACAACCAGCTACTTATTTTTCTAAATTATGTCATTCCCTGTACTTTCACTGAGAAGTATTATCTAACAGAAATAAAGGTCTTGCACAATCAGTACTTGATTACTTCCAAATAAGCATATAATGATCATGTAAATCATGACCATAAATTGTTTTTTATAATTTCTTTCCTAGAGAATTTACCCTTATCTACTAATATATCTTTCTAATTGCTATCAGAAACAGTGTTTCGACCCTCCACCTACTCAGTTCTCAATTTTTCTCACCATGTGAGAAAATGTTTCCCAGCCCCAAAACCCACGAACTACTTCCTTATAAATCTTCCCTAATTTCAAAATGACAGCAATACTGTGTGACAGCATAGGAAAGACAGATAGAAACTGAGATCATGCAAAATGTCAAGCTAAAGTTTTCATTCAAAACTGAAAAAGAGCTTTGGATTTCAGTTCTACTATTCAAAGAGCTCCTGCCTTCAGCTTTCCATTTCCGTTTGATTTCCAGTATTTTCTGGTATTGGAAAAATACACAAGATCAGAGCCAAAATAAAGGAAAAGCTGGTCCTAATGGTATGCTCACCACTTTTGAAAACAGAAATTCACGAGAATTTGGATCAACATAGGCGGCTGGAAAATATCCATATTCTTTAAGCGTTTTTCCAAAGTGAACTTTCAATGTTTTTGACATGTAAGTTTTACCAAAATAGATACCTGCATATTTGACTGCAACACTACTCAACTCTTAAGCAGCTTTTTTCATTGTTGCACAGTGCTGTGGTATTCACAGTGTTTTTGACTTTAGAGATACACATTTCTCCATGACAGAGATTGATACAAGTATAAATGTAAATGCCCAATTCTATTTTAACACACATCCCATGTGATAAACTGTTGGGCTTCAGTCCCACAAACTTTTTCACATCTAAGAAAACCAGTTTCCTTTAATTATAAGGAAGAAATTAGGAACTTAGAATCTTTTCCTGTTTGTTTTCACAACCAGGTTGTTAACCACACTCTAACATGTGATCTTTATAGATTTTACAGGTAAAGAGATGGCCACTTATCACTGACTTTTGAAGTTACACGATGTCATTATTAGTCCTTTCACAGTAATATCTTTTTTCATGATCTGCCTTCCTTAGGGAGACTCGTTCGGAATCATTATTTTTAAACTAAAGCTCATGTGTTTTAAATGATGTATTCCATTGCATTTCTTGCTCCTCCCTGACATGTCCCACAGAAGGGCGTGAAGGAGCCCAATGCCTTCCCTCCTGGCTGCAACTGAGCTTGACCAGTGCAAACTTACCCCTCCTGGGATGCGAACAGTGACAGTCAGGTGCTACCACATACCCATCCTGCCAGTTGGCTGCTGCTGAGAGCAGGCTGTAGAGACAGCCAGACCTCTAGCCAAACACTGAGCAGCTGCTTTTACCTAGATTTGGTGCTCCTGCGCCTCAGACAGGTGAGGAACAGTTCTCAGAGTGAAGGGCTTGGCGACAGTGATGGCTTAAACCAGTGCAATTAGGTCTGTCCCAGACAACCTGTCATGGCACTGAACTCACAGTTTGACATAACATCGCTGTTCTGAACAGTAAAAGAAAAGAAAGCCACACAAACCAAGCAATTAGAGCTAAAAGTTTCATATCTGCATGAATCTTAAAGCAACATCTGTCAGGCGTTATTAGTGCCACAGTGAAGGGTTTAAAACCTCGCTCTTAGGATTAATGATTCAGTGCTGTCCTGCTTCCTTATATCTACTGCCCTGTCCTAATATTTTAGTTGTGCAATTACAAAGCCTTGCCTCGTTAACCCATCCCACCTATCAAACCATTTTACCTTCCTAGTACGGTATTTCTTCATCCTAATCTTATTGTGTTGTCTTATATTGCTTACCACCTTCTATCAGATTTGATGGTTTCAATCCTAGGTCCCTGCCTTTCACTTCTATTACATCACACTGTTTATGCATTGCACTTGTGTTTGCATTGTCCTCTGCAGACTGTCTTTCATACACGGAATATTCAAATGAGAAAAAATTCAAGGACAAGTGGAGTTTACACACAGTGACTCTACAGATTCAATCATTTTTTTGCTGAGCTAACTGAACAGTTGTTAATAGAATGAAGCATCAATGCAACTCCCATACAAAACCCAAAGGAAGACCAGATCCTTTTACTGGAAAGCTTCTTTTTAAATTATTAATCAACAATGTAGTTAGGACATACTAAGGATAAGTTAAAATGCCATATAGTAAAAACAATGCACTTAAATCAGCTAATTTCTTAGGAAACTCTTAACCAATCTTGCTATTCATATTTCATTCTTCTGTTTTTGTTTTATATTTTTTTGATGATTAGCAAGAGGACGATTCTTTCTGGACACACCTAAGATGTTTCCGTACCACAATGAAATTACCTGTGTTGAAATTATTTTCTAAGCTAAGTTGTTGACATTGTAGAACAGACCACCTAATTGTAAAGAATTAGTAGATGATGCCTTATTCAGGGTACTGGCAGAAATCTCACTCTTACAGGCCTTTGTCCTCAAAGGGGACTTCAGAGAAGAGAAGGCTCAGAAGGATCTTATGAATTAAGTCTATAAACACCTGATGGGGAGAAGTAAAGGAAACAGAGCCAGACTCTTTTCCATAGTGCTCCCTAAAAAGACATGAGTCAGTGGGTTCACAATAAAAACAAGAAAATCTATGTAAAATAAGAGAAGACTTCTTAATTGTAAGACTGATTGAACCAGATTATCCACAGAGGTCAGAGTCACAATCCCTGGAAATATTCAAAACCTGAGTGTACACAGCATGACCTGCTGTAGGTGACCCTGCCCTGAGCAGCAATTTTGGACTGAGCAGTCTTGAGATGCCTTCCCCAACTCAGCCGTCCTCCATTTCTGTGAGCTGTCTTTATTTGAATGCTGTGTGAGTAGGCCCCAATCACCCAACCTTAGGCACCCAGTTTGCCCTTCCTTCAGTGCTCTACATGTAGAAGTCAAAGGTCTTTCTCTAATCAATAGAATGATGCTAATGTCTCCAGTGGCAAATTTTACCTGCCTGAGCATGAGGGGCTTTTTAGTTAAAGCACAAGGCTGGTAGCAGAATAGCACAGACTGGAATTCATCCATTGATTTTTCAGCTGACTGAAGGCTACAGCTCCAAAAAAACTACTGAACAAGGGAATTTAACTAAAGTTCAAGTGTTGTGTTTATCAGAGAGTTGTTATTCAAATAACTGGAGCTAGTACAAAAGTCTCATCCATGGCTGAGTTTATTGCACCTTACCACCATTCAGCTGGTGCGCTATAATGTCTTACCCTTAGGTAAATTGAGCGTGTGCCTGAATCAGTTCTCAGTTTGGAATTATGTGATGCAGATGATATTTTCTGTTATCAGAAAGCAAGTCCAAGTCCCCATGCAAACACACATTCCTGCCTACATCATTTTTCCTGCCCCCACCATTCTACCTCTAGAGCATACCTTATACAAGCAATAACCAGCTCACTAACACAGCAGAAAAGAAATGCTTTTTCTGACTAGATTGATTTTCTACTAGTTGAGCAAGTTTGCCCTGGCTTGGAGCAAGATCATAGGAAGCACATAGTCAGCTTAACAGAGAGGTCAGGATTGCAAAGCAAAGAATTGTAGGTAAAAGGGAGGGAAATGGGAAGAGAGTGATGGGGTCAAACTGCCCTGGAGGCATCACTGAACCTCCAAACTGGCTCGAGCAGTATCACATAGCTTTACCCTTAGCAACCAATCATAATTCATAACACCCCCAGGCATAAACAGGTGACAAAAACGAGACTCTCCTTGGTCTGTACCAAGGAGAATGTGGTGTTGGAGAAATGAAACCACGATGTGGATTTTCTTCTTTAAGCACACACTGCAACACTGTACACAGGTGTCCTCACCTGGGGGATGCAGGAGAGCAGATGACCAAGGCTAACTTCACTAGCTGAACAAAGCAGGCCCCCATGTCACATTGGCAGGACAAAAAAATTGGCTGAACAGGACCAAACAGAAGTAAACTTTTTTGATCTACACTAGTGGGTTGGCTTGATAGACCACAAGAGAAAGGGCCTAAGCAGGGAAAGAAGTTGTTGCAGTAGCTGGTGCTTCATTTCAGGCTTGCACTCATTTCCATCAATACTGTTAGACTTTAAACAAAGTCTTACATAATCAAAACAGTTGCTGAGGACAGAAAACTGCACCAGGTAATGTATAATATTAGTTCATATCTTCCAGGATCTCCTGCAACAAAAAAATTGCCTTTCCTAGTGACATCATGGCAAAACCAGGATTTTTTCAAACTAAAGGTATGAAATCCTAAATAAGTGTGTAAAAGAAAATCCAGAAAAATACCATGTCTATTCATTTAATTCTACACATAAACTTTTATATCCCAAATCTGAGACTGGAATCACTGAGGTTAAAGAGCTAAAAAAGCAAAATCTAGTATGTCATGTTTTGTTTCACTGCCTTAAACACACAGAACCAGATATTTTTTCGTGTTTATTACTGCTCATTTAAAACATTTTCTGGGAAGAAACTGACAGGTCTCCCTAGTTTTCTCTTGATATTCAGTTGTTGTTCTAAACATAAATTGTACTTTGAACAATTATTTTTTCAACGTGATGAAATAAACGGTTGTTACTCTTGAATTTTATTACAAAAATAGAGACTTGTCATTAAATTATTCACTCATTTAGGAAAATCATTGTCTTCCAATTACGTGTTAGGTAAAACTTTTGGAAAACTGGAGCTTTGAAAGTCATTTAAAATAAGTTTTCATGTATAACAATGAAAGCAGCTTTCAGATGTCACTGAATAACTAACTGCATCTTGGTGAGGTCCCTTTTCTTGGATTTGTATGTGTGAAGAACCAGTGGGTATAGAATTCACTTCCCTGGCCATATATCTGCTTTTTAAAAATATTTGAGTGCCCTTGGCATCACTCTGTCTCAAGCCAGTCACTACTCTCCTAGGTAACACACAGACATGATTTGGAGGATGGCACATGCTTGGGACTTTTCCACACAGATACTTTGAGCAGAACGAACTCCTTATGGAGCAGAAGTAAGATTAATTATAAGAACCACACTGTGAGACACTGAGAACAGTCCTTTGTCTGATTAAATACATTAGAAGTAGCCATAGGGTCCCTGGAAATATTTTGAAAAACAGCCTGCTGATTGACTAATGTTTTAAACCTACATAAAATCATCAGCTTCACTGTAGTGGCCCTTACAGATCAGACAGTGCCTGTACCCTGTGGCAGATAATGCAGACATACAACATAAAGATAGTGTCCAGCTAAAAATCATGGGGATTTTGGCTTGATCTTCCTGTTGCTATAATTTGTTTGTTTCAAGCATTTAGTCTAGTACGTGTTGGGAAGAGGGGGTTCCAGCCTTTTTCCAAATTTTTGATTAGCAAACAAGAGAACATTTTCACTTTCCTGAATTTATGATTAGCAAACAAGAAAACAATCAAGGCAAAGACAGATAAGACAACTGCAAGTAAGAAAACACCAGATAGCTATAATTATATTTGTTTGCTTGATTAGATTGCAAATAGGTATTTTTCTCTCACCCAGTAATTCTGTGAAATGAGCAAATTGATAAAAATAAATAAATGATGGTATGGTAGAAAGGCACTATCTGCAGCATGAGCACAGGAGGGGTGAAATCAACTTATTCAGAGAGATGATATTAAACAAGTGCTAAACAAAACTTTTAATATTTCTCCTGGCTTTTTAACTATTAGTAATTATGTGTTACCTGACAAAAAGATCTCATAATTTAGAAAATATTTCATGATACAAGACCAGGTTGGATGAAACTCTGAGCAACCTTATCTAGTTGAAGATGTCCCTGCTGATTATGGGGGAGGTTGGACTAGATGAGCTTTAAAGGTCCCTTCCAACCCAAACAATTCAATGATTCTAAGCACAGCTTCCACAGATTTGCACAGGAAAAAAGAGCAGTAGATTTTACCTTGCATTTGAAATGCAAACTGGATGACAGCATATACAAAATGTTAGATAAGCGGAATTGTCCACCTAATTAAGGACAACAAACTCAATCAGGGAAAATTTTAAGAAATTCTGAAAACTGGTAGCTAAGATCCAGTAAATTCAGAATTCCTTAAAGAAAAGAAAACTATCTTAATGTAGAAAATAGAATAAACCAAAAAAAGATTGGTGGGTAAATGATCAGACCTTCAGTGATCTAAAGCTCAAATCACACAGAACTGTAAATTAGGCAGAACTGATACAATAGAGTTTGAAAGAGCTTACACAGACAAAAGGAAAATACTGCAAAGACCATGGCTGAAAATTAGATATCACAAGCAAGAGAAAACATGCATATTGAAATGGAAACCCAGGGAAAGGCTTCCTGCTCTGTAGCTTGTATGCACTTACAGTCCAATGTTGCCAAGAAAGAAAGAAAGAAATGCCACTCCCATGTCAGGTAGTTAGTATAATGAAAGGAATAAGTGAAGCAGTTAGCGAGAAAGGAATAAGAATTCAGATGCACCAGGGGAAGACCAGACTAGAAAATAGTTTTAAAAATTAGTTGTTTTCACATTAGTTTGTCCTAATGAGTTTCACTCTCATGTGAAAAACAAGTACCTGGACAACCTCAGAAGCATTGGCAGTTGTCACTGAGAGTTCATGAAGGATGGAGAAATATTCCAGGAAATAAGGCAAATGTAATGCTGGCATTCTTCTTTCTTAGGAAAAAAATATTAAGAAAATAATCAGTGTGTAAGCCCCTAGAAAATGGCAATGAAATAAGTAGCAGTCAAGAACAAATCCAGGCAAGGAAATCTCATCCATACCCATGATGGAGCAATGGATCTCACAGACAGGGGAGAAGCACTACCTTTGAAACACTGATTTCAGCACAGCTTTGGCCACTGCCTCACATGACTTTCACAAGCAAGCACAGATTAGAAGGTGCACTACCACACACAGAGGTGTGTCTGCTGGATTGCCTGGGAGTCTGCCCTAGGTCTTAGGTTTGCACAATTTATTGCGTGCACCAATGGTTTGGATCAAGGAATACACACTGGGCATGCTGCAAGAAGGGTTTCAAACACCAGGGGACGGGATTAGAATTCTAATCTAAAGCCTTTTACCAAATACGAAAAATGGTCATGAAGAAAAAGGATGCACTGTAGTCAGGACAAATAAATAAAGGTTTGTGCATAAGTAGTAATAATCCACGACGTAAATACGGAGTATACAATAACCACTTCATCAGTCAACATGGAGTAAAGTATTTGGCCTTAAGAGTTACCATCTGAACTTGAGTCAGCGATGTCATGAAGTCGCAAAGAAAGGCAAGCAACATGTAAAAACTAAAGGCAAATGTAACCTATAATCATGACCACCCACTGTCAGCATAGAAGAATGCTTCTTTTAAGACATGGTGTACAGTAAAACACAAGTACAGCATAAGGGAGGACTATATCATATCTTCCCACTGGAGGCTGTAAGCATTAGTTAGACAAGCTCCTGTTGGGAACTGTACAACTGATCCTGCCTTTGGGCATGTGATTGGACTTCGTGGCCATTCAAGGTACTCAGCCTTACCACTTCCAAGTTCTGTCGTCAGTGAAACCTTCCAGCACAGCCTAAAATTGCAGTGGCAGGACTGCCTTCACCTAAACCACTCTGGTATTCAGAGGGCAGCAGTGATGCTGGGAACTGTCCTCTAAACAACACACGCAGTGAAATGATCCGTCTTCATCTCTCTCTGTGAGGTCTGGTTTTAGAAGGGAACTCCACTCAAGTACTGAACCTATGGTGCACTGCTTTGACACTTTGAAACTGAGGCATGAGTATACATGTCCTGATTTCCTTAAAAAAAAGAAAAAACAAAAACAAACAAACAAAAAAAGAAATCAAAAAAGCCCACAAATTTTCTTGCATTTTGTCTCTGGATTTAGGAGGGAGGAGAGAGTGAAGCAGAGCAACCTGCATCCATTCAAAGACACCAATGAAACATCTGTACAGATAAGGTGGTTAAACAAGCAGAGTAAAAGCAGAACTTGAAGGCCATGTGTCCAAATTTGACTCCCATCCTTCAAAGAAAGAGACGAAAGTAATTTAAAATTCAATTCAACAACAGTGTCAGAATGAGTTGGACAAATGAGTTGGGTAGATAAGAGATTTTAGAGACTTTGAACAAAAAAGGTCATGATAATTGTGGGAAGTCCCAGGGGCTGCTGGTGAAGACTTTTCTTTCTCTCTCTCTGCTTTTCCCACTTCCCAATTCACTTCAATAGACCTTCCTCTTCCTTCCCCAGGAGGGACTTTCCCAACCACTGAAATCCAGTCATGTCTAAATGACTCTCCATCTTCTTTCTCCCACAGGATCTTCCCTCCTCCTCTCACCTCACAGTTGCTCATCTATCTCCCCCTCCACCTTTTTGGGTGGGTGCCCCCTTGCACATCTCCACGGGGGTCTGGGCAGAAGATGCCATGGCACCTGTTGGAAGCAAGAGGCAGGGAAGGGAGCGAGGCAGCAGTGCAATCTGCAGGAACCTCTCCCTCCCACCATCCCAGCAGTTCCAGCAATGACAGCAGCTGAAGTCTTGTAAGGCAAGGAAAGAAACAAGGACTGAAGTTTCTGCCTTCAGCACTCCGCTCCTGCAGGCAGCTGCCAAGGCTGGATTTATAGAAAGCCCACTCTGGCTTGTCTGTGGGGGCAACATAAAGCAGTGCCTGCTGCCTAAACAATCCCCAGTCTTAGAGCTCTGCACCCTTCCCTTTTTCCTGGTGTGCAGCTTTTCCTTCTTGTCTTTAAACCTCTTGGTTTGGGTTTGTTATAATTTTTTATCATAAAAGAGTTTCAGTCTGTAGCAAAGCCCATATAATGGATGTCCTGATGCCACAGACATCTTCATCATACAAAGCAAAACAAACAGAAAGAATATGAACAAAATCATCAAAAAGTATATGATGTGTCTTTCAAATCATTGGTGGAGAAAATAACAAGGAAAATAAATTAAAACTTCCGAAATTCCTGTTCAATTAAATTGCATAAATAGTACCTGAAGCAACAGATACTGGAACAGAGCTGTTAACAGCTAAAACAAACAGCTTACACACATTTTACATCTAGAAATTAGAATTCTTTCCATCAGTGCATTCTCGAGTCTTATGCACTAATTTAGCTACAATGCAGCAGAGCTCACACTGCAGTAATAGAATATTGATTGTACAATGTTCAGAGACAAAGAACTCATGTTGCTGAACTTTATACACATGCATGTTGTTGCAGTAAGAAATTCACATCAATATTCCTTGCCAAATGTATCCAATCACCACTGGGCCTGCTGATGATTTAATTACAAAATATAGACTTTTTGGTGGGACAGAGTCAGGTTCTCATTAAACTAAAATTCCAGTAATGGAAATGACCTTGAGTAAAGGAAAAGATTAAATGTTCAAACTCAGAAAAGTGTAATACTCATTTAGTTCTACTCCTTTGCTGTTTATTAATATATAGCAATATACTTCAGAGTTTCCAGGGACTTCTCTGAAGATGAATAATATACCTGTAGTGCAAATCTCACATCCTAATTCAAAGTAACCTGCATTTTTATAGGTCTTCATGGGTTTGAAGCCCAGTGTTAAATGAGCGATATTGAACCAGTGGTCACTGTGTGAGCATTATTGCTCAGAACAGCTTCCCAAAACACTTCTTCAAAACAAATCAATCATAATACAGGAATAATTTGAGAGTAATGCAGGTTGCTTGCCCCACATTTCTTGCTCCTACCTCTCCTACAGGCCACACATCCCACTCCACAGCTGGGAGGCACCTCCAGCATCCACTCTGTTCCTTGCTTCTGTTTCACCACTGAATCTAACCACCCTCCAAAAGATCATGTCTTAACTCCTCTGTGGGATTTCCTGACAGTGGCATGATTATAACACCAATATTATATGTATTTCAAGGCAATTTCTATGTAATGGCAGCTATACAAAAACGTATGCAGAGTCAAGTTTTTCTTTGAAGTTTTGTTTCATTTTTGGTGGTGGAGGGAGCATTAGGTATTTAATCAACTATCACAGACAACTTCTAGACAAAGCACTGGACTGATGGTCTGATCCCCTAAGGCAATTTCCATATTTCTGTTTTCTCATTTGGGTGGGCATAACATTACTCTATTTTGTTCACTGAGCAATATTGATGATGTATTATGAACATGCATATCCATTGAGCATACTCTGGGATTGCAAATATCTTTTTAAAAATCACTGGAAATAACTTTGAGACACTTAGAATACTTGTAGTAATTTTTAACTATGCAATGCACAGAACTTTATAAGCAAACAAGTTTTGTGTTTTCACATTTTTGACTACAGATGTATTTCAGTAGCCCATGTAATAGCATTTACTGTAAACATAATAGCATAGAAATAGAGTGAGATCCTACCCCCATCCATTTGCTTCTCCTCTCCCATTATGCTTTTACTGTCCTTTCATCCTTCAGAGACAAATGCTGATTATTCCCCACCAATTACCATTTCCCACTACAATATACAGCACAGGAGTAAAAAAATATTACAACCTGTGTTTTTGTCATCTTCTCTGAGTTCCTATTAACTGTTAACTACAACATTTGACTTGAGAAGTAAATCTCCTTTAGAGGAGGAGAGATTGGTACCATTAGAAGTTCAACCTTCCACCAGAAACAAAAATTTCCTTTAAAATGCTTACAGTTATTTAGAAGCTAAACATGTCTTAATTTGACCTAAGAATAAAAACATAGTATCTATCTTTTTGATTACTATTCCTTACAGCTTTCTATGTAATTACCTTAAAAGTGTTTACAGAAGATACTGCTTGCAACCAGCTTTTGTATCCCTTTGTATTGTCCCTTCAAGGCATTAGTTTCATATACTATAAAGCACAAGAAAGATGCCTTTATTACCACAATTCATTAGAATGTGCTAAACAGTGCCAAATGAAGAAGCATTTTTTACAATTATTGTTATTACCTAATGTAATTTACATTTTGCTGACTAGAAAAAAAAGTTATCTTTTAAAATTAAGCTTTCTTGAAAAAGAGGTCTTATTATAAACCTTCATGCAGAAAAAGCCTGAAGCCTCTTTAAATTTGCTGCTTTGTCTTTGAAATCCATTAACCTGTACCAGCACCAGTTTAATTAATCTTCAACACTTTTTCAGGAAAAGTGTGCTAATCCTATCTGCCATCTAAGACATCTTCATGGGAAAAAAAAGGAATTCTGCAGGAGGAGCTAATTTCAGGAAAATAATCTTCCCACAACTGGAAATATTTCTTTAGTGGATGGACAAAATACATTAAGACTTTTCATTTTGCATTCCACATTTTAATACTTGTCAGGATTCAAAAGACAAATGGTTGAAGTCCCCCTGAAATTGTTGTGGAGCAGCTTCTGGGGGAAGAAAAAGCTATAGAAGAGCCTATCTGGAGTAGTGCCCTTAGGATTTTGGCTAGTGGAAGAGAAAGTCCTACTGCAACTCAGAGAGCTAAGGAAGCTTCGTGTTAGAAAATGCTCTTTAACCCAGGGAGTCAGATCCCCAGCAGCTGGTCAGATGGGGGGATGCCTCCTTTCATGGGTCTGAACACTTGCACTTGAGAAAAATTACTTCTGCTAAACAGCAGGGCTACCTCTTTTTCTGTCTTCATGGGGAAGAAGCTGCAGGACAAGAGACTTAGTCCCAGTTACCCAGCATGGCCAACATTTTGGGCTATTTCCTCACTGTGTTAACAGTGTGCTGAGCCTAGAATTTGTTGCTGGGTCTTTTCTCCAGCACGGAGAAGAGGTCTGGCTGAAAGACTCTGCATTTGCACGGGCAGAATTTAGGGTTGAGAGATGAGTATCATAACACTTCAATAAAAGGAACAGCATATTGCGTGTAAATCAATAAATTTTGTCCCAGTAACAATGACAAAAGCTGAAGAAGGCTCTGAGGAGGCTCAGAGTGAAGAAGTTTTACAAAAAGTATAAAATAAATTATGAAAATAGTTTTCTGTGTCTCAGAAAAAGTATCTGCAGTACAGAGGGTGGAAAAAACAGACAGATCAAACTTCAGAACTCCTTAGGTTCAGTGAAGAACAACAGTTCACAAATGAAAACTGTACATGTCCAAGCAGCTGAGATGCTGTGACTAGATGCTTCTTGAGGACTTCCAAAGCAGAGAGACTTCATTCACACTAGGAAACAGCCAGTTGTTTTGACCTGTAGTTTAAACAATATAAATTCAACAATATAAATTAAAATTATGAATCTACAGTGCTAAATATCAGCAGTCAGCTCTGACAGCATCATCTGAACTGGAGGTTCAGGGAGTTGCAGCACTGACAATAACTTTTGACATATACATGGTTGTAAGGGTCTTTTATAGAAAGCCTGAGACCAAAACGATGGAAATCATCATGCTCAGAGTGTACTGGTTTGTCCCTACAAGTGCTCTCCCTGCACTAAGGCATCTGAGAAGTTGCTAATATTTTCTGGTGTGGGTTCCCTCAGAACCACATAGATCCTCTGTGTATTGGATGGACATCTATATCATCTTCAGAAGGTCAGAAAAAAGAGAAATTCTGACACTAGAGGAGACCGGAAATCATCATAGAATTATTAAACTGTTTGTATTGGAAGAGGCTTTACAGATCATCAGTTCCTACACCCCTGCCTTGCGTAAGGACACTTTTCACTAGATCAGGTTGACCCATTCAGCCTTACCCTGGCCACAACAGGGCAACCTGTTCCATCGCCTCACACTGAAGAACTTTTTCCTAATATCCAATCTCAACCTACTGTCTTTCAGTTTAAAGCCATTCCTCCTTGTCCTACCACTACATTTACTAAATGAGGGAAGACAGAAAAAGAAGGCCAAAGAAACATGCATTAAGGGAGGCCTGTGTTTGGTGAGATATTACTCTTGTTTCAGTGACAAACAAAGTCTTTTGCAGTTAGTTCATGAATAGAACAAAGTAACTGAGGCAAACCTAAGAGAATAGCAGACTGGATTTAGACCCAACAGATGATGTGTGAATCACATTTTTGTTCTAAAAATATAGGAGAGAATGTCCAATAGCAAAAACCACATGCCACAAATGTCAAAGATTGTAAAAAGTATTTGGCAGCCTGTGCTGCAATTGACTCTGGACCATTTTAAAGCAAAATAGCTTGCCAATAAAAGCTATTACCATCATCAGGGTTTTATGTTAAGGTACACATTGTATGGTCAAAGAAAATGCAGACCTGATCATTTTTTTAAATGGTGTCAAGTGAGGGTGCAGTTCTCTTTAGCACTGGAACCAGCTGCACATTTAGAACAAGCACGTACACAGGGCAAGCAGACACAACACTGGCACTGCCTGTCTTGACTGCACATTAGAAGAATTAAGTTTTAAACAAAGACACTGCTCTTCCCGGTAACAGAGTAGCTGATTTGGAAGCTGTGGCTGAAAAAGATAGGGTTAAAGCTACGAGGAAATTTAATTTCAAAGGTCCACAAATATTCATGAGAATGTATTTTCCCCTCTCCTCTTCCCTTGAGTGGACATTTTGCCAGGCCCCTGATAGTTTAATCTGAATAAAACTCCACTCCAGTCATGGTCCAGAAGACAGCAGCTCCCTCACCCTCAGAAGAGATGCCCCAGTCCTTGTCCAGCTCTTCTGCATCGACATCTCTCCAGATGAAGTGCTACATTAAGGCAAACCCATGTAACAGAAATCAGATTACATACTTTGAAAGAGACAGGATTTTTTTACCCCAGAAGGAAAAAAACATTATTAATTGGTAAGGCCAGACTACAGGCTCTCAATCCTACTTCCAATTTAAAATACTGATGTGAAGCCTAGAAATCTACTCGTGCACAAGAAGGCATCAAAATGCCTTCAAAAGCACATAAATCAGGAAAATACCAGGCAAGTAGGAAATTAATTTTTAATGAATGTTATAGCTGGCCACAGAGTTCAACAGACCTCTATTTCAAAAGGTGCCTAGAAGGAAAACCTGGGACATGTTAAAAACAAACTTAGAGTCTGTCAATGTCAATGTACCATTGGGCAAATAAAGGGATGTTGAGGAAGTGGATGGGCAGTCACCTGTTAAACAGCATGTTGAAAGGAAACACAACTGTATTAACAACAAATAACAGCAAAAGGATACAAGTGAACCAGCCCCGACAACATAGGTAGAGGTCTGCCTGTGCTTAAAGCAGTGTTCGGCCATGCAGGAAACATTCAGAGCTGCCTATTGGCTTTTAGGATAAATGAAGATTTAATTCATCACACTGCAGTAATTGATGCGATACACTGACTTGTAGTCAATTCTAGGAAGCTTCTGGGTGTAGTTTGTAATGAAACCAATGAAAAATGGAATTCAGGAGCAGTCAAAGGGGAAATACTTGAGCAGACAGTCTACTCTTGCATCTGAGGAGATTGGAGCAAATTCCAGCCTCTTGAGATGTAATAGAAGTTCCATTAATTTCAAAAGCATCCAATTGTCTTACAACTGCAAAAGGTTCCTTAGGGACAGAAGCAGGAATAGGGCTGAACAAAAAACTCAAGATGATTTTTTCCTTTTTTAAAAACTTTTAATCACCAACTCCTTTAGTCATGCAAAAATACCACTTACAACATAACACAATTCCTTATTAAGGAAAGCAATCCTCCCTCTTTAAATATTTACAAAATATAGCATTCTAAAAATAATCAAGATAAAGTTTTGAAGCAGAGTACTAATGTTAAATTAATTATAATGCAATTCTTAATTATTTGAACAATTTTAGCAAGGACTGTAAATAGGACATTGAACTGACATTTTACCAAACAATTCTTTCCATGAGTTTTTGAGAATTCTGTATGTGTATATTTTCTTATGGATTTAAGTAGGTTTTTATCTCTTTTTATTAGCAACTTATCTCAATGGCACATTCATTTAAAAAAAGACCTTTTTTCTATTTTTGCAGACTGTGTAAATTTAAAGATAATGTATTCTGTACCAGCTCCCCAATAAGATAAAACATATAATGACATTATCCAGTAATTTGAGTATTTTACTGACTTTGTATTCTGGCAGCATGTTTCATGCCTCATTTGGTAGAAAACTCATTAGACTACTGCAAACCATGTTTTAATGCAATAGGTTGAGACTTCTTTCCCAACTAACTTGAGTTAGTTATTTTCTGTACTTTCATGCTCAAGTTAATAAATTGCAAACTTTCAGCTCCTCAGTTTGCTCTGATCTCCTGTATGTACCATTTATTGGTAGCTCCATATTTTGATGGAGAAGGAAGAGATGAAGTCAAATTATCCCCTTGGGTTCATGGAACAAATGTTGCCATCATATAATCTGTATTCTTATGGGGCATTATATCTTATTGAGCTCTCAAGTTGTGACAAGAGCATTCACTGAAACACAGAAACGTCAGTAAGAAAGAGCACTAAAGAGCAAATAGCTGAGAAATTTCAAAGCCAGTTTCATGAGTTTTAGTCATTATTTTGGATTTGATAGCTGAAAGCAATTGGAAGATCCACTGCTAGGATCTAGTGTATTCTAACATCAGACATAAGTAGATTGCTAAAATGCTTAATAATTATAGCTGGTGTATGTGCATGCATATAGGCATGCAAGTGCAGTAGGTTTGTTGGTTAACTGAGTAACTATCCAACTAATGGAAACTTAGGAAGCAATTCTGTGTTGCAAGCTTCAAGACACCTGAGATCAGAGTGTGTCATGGCCTTAGCTCCAATATTCAAAGAACAGACCGAGTCTAGACCTGAAAGTACAAAGAGTAACTGGCAGAAAAGCACTGAATTCTTATTAAGGTCATCCAAAAAGAGTGCAGTTTGCAACATATCATTTGTGATTATAAAGCAAGGGCTGACATGACTGTGGTTTCATCATGCACACAACAAGAGGTGGAAAACACCAATCCTAGTCTTACAGTGTAGTTACTTGGGGACAAATGTAGAAATTTTTGGAAGACAAATTGACAATTTCAAGAACCTGTCTATGTTAGAGGATCTAAAATAAATATCTCTCTAATCTTATACTTTTTTTCTAAAATTGCACCCTAGATAGGTTCATAGGATTGGAGAATCACAGAGTACTTGAGATTGGAAGGGGACATCTGGAGGTCATCTGGTTCAACTTTTTGCTAAAGCCAGGTTTCCCAGAGCAGTTGCCCAGATCCGTTTCCAGAAGACTTTTGAATATTTCCAAGAATGGAGGCTCCACAACCTCTCTGAGCAACCTGTGCCAGTGCTTAGTCAGTTATCCTGAGATAACTCAGGCTGGATGGGGAGTCACCCTGCTGACCCAATGGGGAAAAGCCTTCTCCTTAAATTCCATTTGAACTTCTCTTGCTTGGTTGGTCAACGTTTCTTGTCTGCCTAGTTCCCTCTTCTCAATCATATCCCCACAGCTATTTGGGGGCTGTTGTTAGACCCCCAGAGAACTGTCTCTGTCTGAAGATCATCAGACCCCTTCCCTCAGCCTCTCCTCACAGGGCAATGCATTTCCAGATGTTAACAACCATGCATTTGTCCCCACTGAATTTGCCTCAGTTTGTTTCCCCAGCTATGTGCATTTGCACAAATACAGTTAAAGAGGTGTGCCTCTTCATAAATTCTGGAGCGGCTGCTGGACCACCACAACCTCTGACATCTCTGACATTGCAATTCTATGGCAAGGGTGGTGGAAGAAATCCACATTTTGATCCATCCCAGTGAAGTACTGAGAAATCTTCATGAGAAAAAGCGTGTGCAATTATCTCCACTGATTCTACCAGGGTTTGACTTCATCACTTCTGATGCAGGTCATACATTCACTTCAGGTCCACACTGTACACATTGCTGTCAGCTATTAGTGAGATTATTGTAGCCCAAAGGTGCTGTCACAACAGCACAACTAAAGGAACAATATTAAAGGAGTAATTTATAGGCCAATAAATATCACAGCTGAGGGAAAAGGAAAATGAACTTGTAGTTATTTAGGATTGTCTACAAAAATTAGGGCTTTAACAATAATGTAAGTATGCATAGAAATGACAGACAGAAGATAATTTCACTTTGCACCTTTGATAACACCTGCACTCTTCTTGTTAATCATTTCAGGACAAAAGCCCTGAGTATGTTAAAACAGCTACATTTAAAAAATACAAATAAATAAATAAACAAAACTCCTGGCAATTAAATACTTCATTATTAATAATATTAATATTAATACTGATATTAATATTCCTCAAAGAAGTAATACATGTCTTCAGGACAGAATCATTCAGTTCTGGATCAGTCACAAATTTCTGAGATATATAGATATCCACTTAGCCAAAAATCAAGTGATTCTGCTGGGCATTGTCTTACTACCTCACTCCTGTTAAACTCTCCTGTTTCCTTTGGCTTTGAATTCCAACATTCTGGTTCTCCCGCATCATGGCATGTGATTTATTTGGATCTACATCTTTGCTTATGTGTATCTAGAGATAAACCTTATTACAAATAAAATATCAACCTTTATAACAAGTAAAAGTAGAAAATCGCAATAATAAATAAAAACAATTTTTGTGTATGACATAACAAATTACAGTCTCTGCATAAGGTTTATTTGGTACTTGTTGGGATGACCTACATAATTTAGCTTTGGCTTTTGCTTCTCTTGAGTAATGCAGGGATCTCATACTCATGCTAATAAATTCTTTATATTATACCACCATGTCTCCCCTTTACATAATTCATCATGCATGGTTTGGGTTTTTTTTTTTTGTCCTGTGTTTCATATCCAGTCCAATGCACTTCTGTTTTCCTGAGGGAGATGGATTGGAGAAAAATACGCAAACAGAAAAGAGAGAGTGTTGGCACAGCACAGAGCTTACTTATGCAGGCACACACAGCACATGTTCTCTTTAACTGAAGCTGAGCAATAGTTGAATAATTCTGACCCAGCATAGCTGGTTTAAAGCATTGGAACCACTCAAAAAGTTATACATAAAACAGGAGAAGGAGAAAAGAAAACAATATTAACTCCAGGGTCTTCTAACACTGCACTTTTTTTTTTTTTTTTTAGTAAGTTTCCTGCTAACTTGATTCTCCTTAGCCTATTCACATTCAAAAGTTACAGATGAAGGTCACATCTGAAACATCCTATCAGGATTTTTGAGTGAAACTCGTTAACAAGAAATTGTCTCCCCAGAATACAACAATGTGAAAAGCCACGTTTATTTCCTTTTCACAGTGTCCCTCCTGTATACTCATTTTGCATCCATATCATGCATAACATTTTTCAAGAGCCTTTAAGGTACTGTGAACAAACTGCATTATTCTGAAACTAATTAATCTGTGGCACATTTGCAAGAAGCAACTGCATCTCATTATAGATATATATTGCTGTAGTGAAAGAACAGCTTAATCTTTCTAATATCTAGTCTTACAGGGTTTATTACATGGCTTCTGGCATGCTAATTCTTCACTTTTTTGACTGTTTCTCTAATGATGGATAAACATTCTTACAAAGATGTTCAGGTGAGCTCATTACTCAGTTTTAAGCTATTTAAATTGTGATTATTAATGCCTGTGAAGTGTAACAAAAGCTAATGTGCAGGTGTGAGGCCCAAGTCAGAATGTGGAATTGCCTGGTGCCCTGCCTTAGCGCCTCACAGTTTTCTGGGTGCTCAGCAGCTACACTGAAACCTTGTAGGTAAGCACACCAAAAATAATAAGAATGGGAGAGAGATAGGACTGTAGTTATAATGTTATGTGACTGCAATAAATATTAAAACAGTATCACAAATTACTCTGATTTAAGATAAAACAACCAGCCATTTGTGAGTGTTGCGTAGATCAAATATTAAAATCTGGGGATACAGAACAATAAAATGCTGCTGAGTTGTACTCCATTAATCTCACTGAAGATAAATTTTTCTCCTTCCCATATCCTCTCTTCCATTCACTAGTATTTTTCCAGTGGTACACAATAGTAGCTACAGAAGGTCTTTGCAGATGAAGTGGAAATATTAATTTTAAAAAGGGAGAGTCTACAGCTCTGAAATCTCATTTCTTTCAAAAAGTGTTGACCTTTCAGGATTGAAGTGAAAACACAAAGCTGTAGTTCTTCAATCCAAGCACCACCTGAATACTACAGATTTTATATTTGTCTTCATCTCTTCATAACTTAAACAGTTTTTTATAGGTGACTCATGCAACCTATGGTACCATTTTCAGAAAAAAAATTCTAAAAATAATTCTCAGATGACTTGAATGTTTGCTAAGTGGCTGATTTACACACAAATACCTACAACTGTCTGTACCTGTGATTATTGGTGTATGAACAATATTTGTTTTGCACTTCTCATAATTTTGTTGTATTTTGTTGGTTTTTTTCCCCCTCTGTTTACTTTCTTTCAGCTACCCTGTTAAACGCCGGATCCAATGCCATGTGATAGAAGCTTTTGCACATCATAAATATTCATTGTGAGAAACTACAAACAACCATTGCACCTAACAACTATCCAACTCATTTGGTAACTAATTATAACTATCAAATACTTGCACAGAAATGAATGCACAAATATATGCAGAAAAGAAGACCAGTTTCAGCCATAACATATTTGCAAGGAGTACAATACCCAGCTCAAATCCTTACACAAATATTTGCCCCAGATGGAGTTCCCCCAAGATATTTCTCCTTTTTTTCCCCTGAAGTTATTTTTGTTCTGCTCTCAGCAATAGCAGTATTCACAGTGCATAGCAGAAAAAAAGCTAATTTAGAAGAGTGAATCACCAAACCGTTTCACAGCCTGTCAATATAATATCAATACTTTTAATTGCTATTGTTTATGTCATTAACAACCCATTCAAATAAAGCTGTTTAACGAAGATATGTTATCAGGTGTGGTATGTTGCCATGACAGATTCATTGTGGATTCCAAGAGAGATACAGACTTCAGAGGGAAATCTCTTCTTACTTATCAAGCAGAGCTGTTGAAACCTTGACACTTCCAATTTGCAGAGATCTATGCAAACCTTTCCCTTGGCATAGATTCAAGCCTCCTGAATTTCACTGTGAGCCTTAGGTTTGAATTAGTCCAAACCCCGTAGTAATGCTCCGCCAAAATTGTTAATTTATGCCAAATTCACAGAGCTTTGAATGGTTTCCATTTCTTGTTAAATGAGTGTTGTACAGCTGGCTTAAAAATTGGTTCAGGTTTGGCAGTAAAGTCGCAAATTAAATCTGACTCAGTTCTGTACCCACACTGAATCATGCCTGGTAAGTGCAAACCCACCCGGGGAGGGGGCTGCGGGGAGACCTGGAGGAGCAGCCCAAGGGCAGATATGGAGAGCACGCAGCCCCTTCAGCTGCAGCAAGTGTCCTCTTCCAGCCTGATCCATGCTGAAATGACTTACTGGATGCTAAGAGGCACTCAGTGGTATAAGCATATCCTACTTTCTGCCATAGAGATTCTTCCTCCCCAGGCACTGTCACATTTTCCTTCCCTACATTTCATCTAGCTGTTCCGTCCTCATTATAATAGCAATTAATATATCCCCATAATCTACCACTGACTGAATTTCAAGGACAAGAACCTCCAGATACCATTTTTCTTCTGGATTAGAGCTGCCTGAGGCAGATCATAGCTGTGCCATCTCCCTGGGATTAGTGCTCTGACTGACAAATGAGGACTGTCCACCTTGGGACAACGGTGGCAGTTCCCACTTCCAGCTTTCTGCTCCCCTTCTCTTCCTCCACTGTACGGGTGACAGAGACCCTCACGTGGAGGCCCTGTGCCACATAGTGAGGTGAGCTGGCACTCATTCCCCATTGCCTCAGTACAGCAGGATAGGAAGCCAAGCAACAGCTGAGCCCTTCAACAGGAGGGGAGAGAAGCTCTAAAAAAGAGTGGGCTGAGCAGACAGTCAGGAATGACTGTGGCTTCCCCCTGTTGTAAATCTACATAATTTCTGAAGGCAGCAAGTCAAGTGTCAGGAACATTAAATCACCTCTGCTAGACCTGGGGGGTTTTTTCCACAAAATTTAAGATGGGATTTGTGAAAACTCAGACACAATTTTGAAAAATGAAGATTTGCCAATTTTTCAATAACATTCTCCAGTATAAAACAAACCATGAAGAAAAAAGGTGCATTCAAATCTTTGCTTGTCAAGATAAGACTGGAATCCAAAAATCACTTCAAAAGCAACCTAGCTATAATTTTTATTTACATTTTATTACAAAAAGTACATTGATATAAATATATCCCCTATTTTACCCAAACTATTTTGTAAAGTAGTCACTTATTTTTCTGCATTTACAACACCTAAAAGAAAAAGGATATTTTGCTCTACCATAAAGTCGTCTGTTTCAGAAAGTGCCAGCTGATGCCTAAATCCAGTGTCTGTGGCAACCAGTTTGCATACAATGTGCACTTATATCAAAGCTGTGAATCAGTAGAAAAATAATACAAAAGAAACATAAACATAAAAGCTTCAAACTTCGAATTTTCTTTTCATGATTGCCCGGGCAAAGCACGCAGCTCCTGTTTGCAGATGTGCTTACAGTAAGCAGTGCAGCTGCTCTTTGTTTCAGAGCGATACAATGCAGATGAACATCAGCAAGTGGTCTGAAAACAGAGATTCTTAATTTATTTTTTGTTATTAAAAACAAATTAAAATGAGAAAAAAAAAACACACCAACAACAAATGTTTTCCTCACAATGCATGTCTTTGCTAGAAGTCTTCGTTGGCAAACCAGTGAGGAAATGGCCCTAGAAGGAGACATGCCTCCCACCCCAGGAGAGGTGAGCGTTGTCTCTCAGGGCTGATGCCAAGAGCAGGGCTGGCAGTGGCACCTGCTTCATGTGGCCTCCACATGGCAGTAGTGTCTGAGTGGCTGGCCAAGCACCCATGTCACTCACAGGACAAGGCTCTGAAAGGCCCCTCCTTGGAGAGCTGAGTTAGCTGGGCAAAATTAAGACACCTGGTGTTTTCAGCTCCTCATACTACAATATTCATCTTTATGCTTTCCTCGCCCTGTTCTGGTCCTCCCTCTCCTCCCATCCACCTCAGCTGCCTTTCTGCCTCAGGCAGATATCAGAGAACAACTTTTATTGCAGGAGACCTCAACCCGTGTAGGGCTGCTAAGTGCCACCTTGGTCGATAGAGGTATTGCTGATAATGCTAAGAGTCATGAGGAGAATGATAGATTTTATAACAGAACATGTAGACTAAATTTAGCCCCAGCTTCTCAGAATTGCAGAAGTTAGAGCAAAACACTGATTTGTGGCACTGTGATGAAAGTAAATGCAGATGCAGTGATGGACCCTGAAACCAGTGCACTTTCCTGGTTACCAGAAATATGTGTTCTCCTTTGCAGTGTCTCCAGGCACATTCCCTCAGGGATGGTACCAAAGGGTATGGTCTCTCACAGAGAGAGCCCAGCAGGGCAGCAGGGAATACAAGGGAATGTGCACCAAGGAGGAAAAGTGTGATGGTTTCTAAAGGGACTCTGTGTGCCTCAGTCTGCCTGCCATTTGCTGCTTACAAGAAAATACTCCCTAATCAAATGCTTCTATCAAACAAACTCAAATAATCCTAATGGGAAAGTAGTGTGTTTAATATGTTCTTGGTATGCTAGAATGGTTTCCATTAATCCTTCACACAGTGTTAAGATTTCAGCCAACAGTTATTCATTGTACTAACTCATTCTGGATTTTTTAGTCATTTCTTTATCTCCTACTGTTTAACACACCACCAAGAATTTTTCATTTCTGCTCCAGTATCTATTTCCTGCTTTATGCTAAACTTAAACCTTTTTCACATCCATTTTATAATGAATTTATTTCATTTATAGACTTATTATGCTAATTCCAAGTGAATTTATGATCATTTAAGGATGCAATTGTGATAGTATAACAGTCTTACTGTTTTCACTGCATTGTAGCATTTCCAAAATCGCTATTTTTATGAGAGATAAACACTTCCAAATTTATGAAGGCTATTACATGTTTAATGACAAAATCAAATGATAGCGAGGAGAGATAGAAACTATACATTCAGACCAGAAGCAGAAAAAATCTGAAATAACTGGGATGATCCTTTTGACAGAGAAAAACTAATTTTCTACAGTGTTGCATAAGCTGTACATAAGGATAAGCAATGCATGTCACCTGACAGAGACATTACTAGGTTTCCCTGTCATTAAACCAGAAACAAATTGCTGGAAATCCAGCCAAAGAATTTCCTTCAAGATTTGAGTGTGCAGCTTTGGAAAAAGCACAATTATTCTGTAAATTATTCTCTGGAAGGCTGTTCATGCAAGAAGTTATTGCAGAATGACTTGGTTTACTGAGCGCTCATGTTGGTCAGTTTGTACATGTTGACAAGTCCCTTAAAAACAGGGTGGAAAAAAAGGGGGAAGAGAGACATGCATCTGTGAAACTGGGAGGTTTTGAAGTGAGGAGAGTAAATTTGACATTAAAAATGATGAGCCAAATGATCTGATGCAGGAGAGATTATGACCATCTGTGCATATGTGCAAAGCGAGGTGCCATTCTATTTATGCTGCAATATGGAAAATCATGGAAAGGGGAAGGCTGTAGTGTCCTCTAGCAACTTATGGAAGAAATGAGCTAGCACATTTCTCTTTGCAGTCAGTAATACCAGTATGTTCCCAGCAGGAAAAAGGGAAGGCACCAGTTGAGCAAGACTTGGGTTGTAAGTAAAAATTAACTCAAAAACGCAAGGGGAGCAGCAAGACCCTGCCACTTACACAGATGATGCCTTTTTTGCAGAGGGACAAGGGGCAGTCCCTGAGCTCTGATCACGGCCAAGGTGGGGAGCCCCAGGCACACGGGTGCCAGGACAAGAAGTGGGACACTGCAGGGCTTTTTGCCACAAGCCCTGAGGCTCCATCGCTCAAAGAGAGAAGAGCAAGGAGGACATACTAGTCTCAGGGAGCTCTTGAGGGCAGTCAGAGAGGAATGTCCTTTATTTCAAATGGGCAAGTGAGACCATTCTACAGAAACTTAAGGATTTAGTGATTTTTTATCCTTCAGCAAGAGCAAGTGTGGTTTGCTCTCCTGCCAGCATTAGGTATTGGAGCTATCCCAACAGAAACACCCTTTCTTCTCTTCCTTTTCTTCTTGCTGTTTTTCTTACTCTGCTCACAGAAAGGTAAATTAGTGTGCAGGGTAGAAGGTAGACAGGAATGAGGCAGTCATTGCAGACTTATAAGAGGAGACTTTGGCATCTTGGATAATGTGATGCAAACAAGAATTCTGAAGCACAGGAAGAAACTAGAGACTTACCTTGCCCATGATAAGTCGAAGGGGAAAATTCTTTTCCTTAATAGGAATGGGGATATGGACAAAAAGGACTTTTTGTACATCTTCTTACAGATGGTACCATGAGTGTACAGTTGAGAATCATCAGCATTAAACCATAAGATATGAAAGTCACTTATCTAAACTTCCATCCAGCCCTAAGCAACGTAAATGCTAATATACACTCATTACTTTGAAAACTCTGATGACTCATAAAATGGGAACTAAAATCTTCCATTTCCCAGCATTATTGTGGCATTTTATTAGTTAAGACTATAATACGGAGCAATTTCTCCCCATCATCAACTTTTTTTTTCACACTGTTTAAGAAATGAGGAGTTTGCAACAAAAGCTCCCTTTCAATATTGTTAATTTTTTTATAACCTTCCATGTTTTATGCTGCCCCATCATTAGACTTCTCAACTTCCATCCGTATATTAACAAAGAACCCTGCAACTACAGCTGCTTTCTAAAATATCCTGTTACTTCACACTTTTTAGTGACACCAAGCATCTGGCTTTGATTAACTTGTGTGAGAGATGAAGGGGTAGGACTAACGTGATCTTCCGTGACAAGGTGACTTACTCAGTGGGTGAGGGAAAGTCTGTGGATGTGGCTCATGCACTTTAGCAAAGCCTTTGACACTGTTTCCCGCAGCTCTCTCCTGAGGAAACTGTCTGCTCATGGCTTGGCCAGGGAGTTTCCCAGCTCACTGGGTGAAAAGCTGTCTGGATGGCCGGGCCCAGCGAGTGGTGGTGAACGGGGTTACACCCAGTGGGCAGCGGCCACAAGTGGTGTCCCCCCGGGTTCATACTGGGGACAGTCCTGTTAATACCTTAATCAATGCTCTGGATGAGGGGATCAAGGGTTCCCTCAGTCAGTTTGTAGGCAAAACCAAGCTGGGTAGGAGTGTTGATCTTCCTGGGGGCAGCAAGGCTCTGTGGAGGGATCTGGCCAGGCTGGATCTGTGGGCCAAGGCCAGTTGTATGACAGGTCCTGCACTTGGGCTACAACAACCCCACATAGGCTGGGGGAAAAGTGGCGGGAAAACTGCCCAGAGGAGAAGAACCTGGTCAACAGCCAGCTGAACATGTGCCAGCGTGTGCCCAGGTGGCCAAGAAGGCCAATGGCATCCTGGTTTGTGTCAGACATAGCGTGGCCACTGGGACCAGGGCAGTGATCGTTGCCTTGTACTCAGCATTGGTGTGGCAGCACCTCAAATCCTGTGCTCAGTTTTAGGCCCCTCACTACAAGAAAGATATTTTGGTACTGGAGCATGAACAGAGAAGGGCAACAAAGCTGGTNACATAGGCTGGGGGAAAAGTGGCGGGAAAACTGCCCAGAGGAGAAGAACCTGGTCAACAGCCAGCTGAACATGTGCCAGCGTGTGCCCAGGTGGCCAAGAAGGCCAATGGCATCCTGGTTTGTGTCAGACATAGCGTGGCCACTGGGACCAGGGCAGTGATCGTTGCCTTGTACTCAGCATTGGTGTGGCAGCACCTCAAATCCTGTGCTCAGTTTTAGGCCCCTCACTACAAGAAAGATATTTTGGTACTGGAGCATGAACAGAGAAGGGCAACAAAGCTGGTGAAGGGTCTGGAGCACAAGTCTTGTGAGGAGTGTTTTGAAGGAGTTGGGGTTGTTCAGCCTGGAGAAAAGGAGGTCAGCGGTAACCTTATAGTTCCCTACAACTGCTTGAAAGGAGGCTGTAGTGAGGTGGGGGTCAGTCTTTTCTCCCAGGTAACAAGTGACAGAATTAGAATAAATGGATTTAAGTTGTGCCAGGGTAGGTTTAGATGGGATATTAGGAACAACTTCTTCCAGGAAAGGGTTATCAAGCATTGGAACAGGTTTTCCAGGGAAGTGGTACAGGTCACCATCCCTAAGAAGTATTTAAAACAAGTGTATATGTGTCACTTAGGGACATGGTTTAGTGGTGGACGTGGCAGTGCTGAGTTAATGACTGGGCTCAATGATCTTAAAGGTCTTTTGCAACCTAGATTATTCCATGATTATATGACTTGTCTCCAGATTAAGACACCTACATGTAGTACTTTATCCACCAAGTTCATGTGTT
>VZRO01007445.1:1123486-1153940 GCA_013397915.1 Daphoenositta chrysoptera
CACAGAAGTTCATGTGACAGTTCACATGTTGTCTCTGCACAAGTATATATACGCCCTAGAAGGTAGCAGTTCTTTTCCCTGGGGTGATGGAACTTAAAGAGTTCACACAATTGTTTTTCTAATTTCCACTCATGAGGGCAAATGTTAGTAATAGATAATTCTTCCTGTGGTGTTGCAGCTTTATCTCCTCACCACAGTCTGTCTATGCTGTTTTATACTTGTCATGAGTGTCTCTTGAAAAAAGCCACTGACACTACTAGAAACAAGGTTGTAACAGGTTGCTTTATCACTGTTAGAGTTGTTTTATCTCATCTGGTCTAAAATGACTGTTATTATTAAAACACTTTTCTAATTATGAGCTATTTACTTGCTCAATATTTGATAGTTTTGCAAGACAAAATCTTGCAAAAATCTTTGCAAGATAAAATCTTGCAATCTGCTCTGACATCAAAGACCATGGTTTTCATATAGATTTTTCTGTGGACCCATTACCTGAGTGATTACTAATTTCTGTGATTCTTTTAATGTGACCCAACAAAGCAGGGTCACCCAGGGTAACCTTCCCACTCAATGTGCCTTTTGACTGAAAATCTAAGTTTTCACACAGGATGTGTCAGTCAAATCAGTCTGGCTTTCATTGAGAGCTTGCTCTCAAGCTTTTATATTCTCAGGGCATTCCTGTAGTTCCATTTCCCTACATACAACAAAACCTTACCTGCATGCATATCTTTGTGGCTATTTCACTTCCTTAATATCCCACTTCATTGTGAAATATACAAAGTAAGTATATATGATGTATACCAGAGTTCTCCATGGAGATTGGATTAAACAAAAAACCAAAATAAATAATTCAGCCACACTATGAGATCATATTTTACCTCATCATTCAATGTAATTAATGGCCAAATGATGCTTGTCTGGCTTTGAATGTGAAGTCTTTTAAATGAAGGGGGTCTTTGTGAATAAGTTAGACTTTGTCTTGGCAACAAAGAGAGAAAGAAATTTCTTCTCTACTACTGAGATTACAGCTGCATAAACCAAACATTCAGCCCTCTTGGTGAGCAAACTAACAAAACCTAGCCCCCAGGGCTTTCTACCAAACTGACTTGTTCCTGATGTGCTAGGGGAAAGCTTCCCTCAGCCCCCTCCCTACCCTGGACAAGATGAAAGTGATGGGAGCACCAACAGAACCACAGCAAGCACTGGGGTAGTCAAAGCTCAGCACTCCCTCCCACCTCCCCCCATGCCCCAGCAGAGCACTAACAAGGTCCATAAATTTAAGTCTGGTCCTGACAGTTTTATTGGGCCAGAACTACAGTGCTGAACCCACGCTGGATTCAGCAGCAAGCCTGGATGATCTTCCTGGCTTGGCTCTCACCTTGAGCAAGGATGCCTCTGGGAAGTTTCAGCTCCAGTTCACAGTCATGCCAAGGAAATTGGCTACACCTCTCAGCTGAATTATTTTGCCTCTATCAATCACCTTCTGACTACAATGCACTTTGGTGATGTTCTTCCTTTTCAGATTCGACCTCCTCCTCAAAAGTAGTCTTCTTCCAGTATATAACCTTGAGCCTGCTGACAAGACAACAGTTAAAGCTGGCTCAGTACTGTCATTAAGCTGTCATCTAGTACAACCATATTTGAGTATATACTCTTTTCGTCTACAATGGCTTATCTGTACCAACCAGAGGCTCCTAAAATACTTTATTCTTCATGTCATGCCTCAGGTGCCAATGCCCTTGCCCTCTCCTTCCAACCTGCAAACACACTCTAAACAGCTTGTGTCAGAACAGGGGTTCTGAATTTCCTTTAATTTTAAAAGCTTTTTTTTTTTGCAATCTAAGAAATTATAAGCAATATAAGCATTCTTGCAGTAGACCTGCAAATCAAAGTATTTCCTTGAGTCATATCTGCCTACACTGGCAGGTGACAGGAACACTGCACTTCACTTGGCACATGTAATTATAATGACTAAATCAGTCTCTCAGGGCAGAGGTGGTCTCTCAAGTCCAGGAACTGTGGAGCAATATTTACACACAGAGACACACATATACAAAAAAAAAAAAAAAAAAAAAAAAAAAAAAAAAAAAAAAAACAAAAAAGTAATNAAAGAAACATTAAAGTGATGAATAATG
Organism: Daphoenositta chrysoptera; assembly: GCA_013397915.1. Lineage (NCBI taxonomy): Eukaryota > Metazoa > Chordata > Aves > Passeriformes > Daphoenositta > Daphoenositta chrysoptera. The sequence goes on from VZRO01007445.1 coordinate 1,125,622, forward strand.
GAAAAAAAAGAAAATCTAAAAGGAAAACATGGCGATTGCCATTCCTTGATGTCTTCTGGGAGTTGTGCATTAATCAAAGATCTGGCTCTGGCTAGAGATATGGAAGAAACACCGTAACTACCATAAGACATGAAATTCAGTGAGTTACTGGTCTACTTCAGGCCTTAAAATCTACTACCTGTCCATCTAAAGCCTTGTGCAAGACATTGAGATAGATATTAGAGGGCTTTTTGCATGTAAAGATTAAAAAAAACAAAAGCAAAAAACTAAACTTTTTAATTTGTCCTTCTGTTCTGAAAGAGCAGAAGTCTCAGTAACTTGATTGCCCAGTCTGCAAGTAAAAGTGGAAGCACAGAGCAGACAGGTTTCTTGCCTGCCAGCCCAGCACAATTTTGTCCTTTCCATCACACACAGGGGTAGTAATGCAAAGGTTAGCTGGCCAAAGTGTGCACATGCAGGAGAAAACAAGATCTGGTCTCTTTGCCAGGTGTCCTATCACAGCAGGGGGAACAGATGGGAAAATCAGCAAAATTTGGATGCACGAAAATGTTGCTCCATTGGGCAGCGTGCTACCTCTTTGACAATATGACCTTCCAAAGAGAGCTTCCCCCTAAAATCACCAGCTTAGCATTGCCTTACATCATAAGTAAATGTCAATAAAAGAATTTGAGGTAAGTAATAAGTCTGATACTTCTGGTTTTGTTCTTGAAAAGGCAAATTTACAATCGAACTGGTCATTACAAAGTCAATTTGTGACAAACAAGCGAAGAGCTATTCAAGTCACAGTATCACCAATAGTATTAATGATCTTGGTAATGAAAAGCTGATGAGTTTTAATAAGTGTTATCTGACACACAAGATAAATACTATTAAATATGAAAAGTCTCTTTAATTACTTGCAGTGTTTAGAGGCTTATGAAAACCAAGCTCGTTGGTATGCCACCGAGTCATTCACCTGTCACTGGGCAGGATAATGCCATCGCTCAGTCACTGCCAGCACCACCTGAGCCCTGGCTTTCCACAGCACGCGGAGCCACAGGACTTCTCTTCTGGACCTTTCCATAAGGAAGCCATAGGCTCAAGACAATTACAAAACCAGTGCTGCATGAGTGGGTGGCAGAGCTGCTGCAGGCTGCCAGCAAACAAAAATGTTATCACATTTAAATGGATTTAAATGTGTGTTTGTTTTTCACATGCAAGGACCTTACAGAGCTGCCTGTGTCATGTTTTTCTCTGACACTAGTAGTCACAAAGGCATATTTTAGCTCTTGAAGGAGATTTTAAAAGGCACGGTCCAACAGTCAATTCCTGACCAGGTTTGTAATTTAGAATTCAGCAGGCTTTTGTTTCAGTGCCCGTGATAAACACTTCGCTCAAATGCTTATAAACGCCTGTCCTGCTTTTCACTAAGATGGCAAGTGTCTGTTTTAAAAAAAAAAATCTTTCCCAAACTTTGCACTTCTTTACACCTGTATTTTTATACCAAAATTTAAAACAGCAGATAAAGGATGAGTCTTTTTCATTTTTTTAGGCATCATTCTTTCTTAATATTTGCAGGAATTCAATTAAGTTATTTTGGTGAATGACATTTAACCTGCCCTTATGAATAACAGAACCACTTCCTACTACTTCTACCCTATGGCAGGAGCACAAGAGAAAAATACAGTTTTATAAAATTGCACCTCTGGCTATACTGTCCCATCAACAAACCTATTTAAATATCTTCATATTTAACCTAAAAAAGGCTGAGTCATGTTCACATTAGTTTGGAGGGTAGGCCTGGGGTCCAGGACCTCTCTTGCAGGGAATGGAATAATGAACCATCCAGACTACAAGGGATTAAAATCTCAGATGAATGATTTTCTGTGCAGTATTTTCTTAAATCAATCAGGTTTCCATTTTTATTAAATTGGACCATTGGTCCATTTTTGTCTTAAAGACACATGTATGGATACAATTTGTCAAAAATATTATATATATTAATTAAATTTCAAGAATATATATCCAGTTATAATTAACATACCAGAAAATCACAGTTTCATGTAACACAGAACTAAAGTAAAAATACTCCTAAGGCAAGGTCTTCTGAACATTTGCTGTCCAATCTCACTTTTTTGTTTTCTGAGGAAGAAGAAATTAGCTCCTAACAGGTATGTACATAAGATACATATAAAAATATTTGGGGTGAGTTTCTATCTCTGTCATCCCAAATTTCCTAGATCTGCTCAGATAGGAAATGATGTTTACTACTGTTTTTTCATTTATTTAATATTTATTAAAAGAGTAGTTCATACTTCATTGAAAACAAATTCTAGCCATGGCAGAAAACAAATTGGGAGCAAGTCCTAGAAGAAGGAAGAAGGGAGAGAGTGGGGGTAAAGAATGAATTAATGAAGTAGCTTCACTTCACTTACCAGTTGTTTGAAAACAGAAGTAAAATCCACTTCTCCCTGGCTTGCTGAGTGACAATTTAGCTGTAAGTCCTATCCTGCTCGTTTTCACTGTGTGTCACCAGCACTGGAATGCATTTGTGGGGATTAGTGGTGCTTTGAGTACCTATTTGGGTGTCACACAGGTAAAGCATCCGTGCTGACAAGCACTAAGTATGCAAACTCCAGTAGGAGCTGAGATCCTGTTGTGCCTCACAGGATGGGTATTTTACAATTGGTGCTGTCACTTGCTGTGGAGTCACTTCTGGCTGCTTTTAACAGGATTATGCAACAGACTCCACTCTTAATTGGCAAAATTTGAAAGACCTTACCCTGTAAAATGCAATGTTTTTTCCACTCTATTGCTGCCAGGAGCTAAGGACCCTCAGCCCCTCCAAGGAGTAGCTCAGATCACCTCAGGTTCCATTCTGCTTCTGCTTGTTAACATTCTCTGTGCATTATATAATTATCACCATAGAAACAGATATAAAGTGCATTTGACTTAAGGAATAAGCACAATTAATATTTTATAGCTCAAATTTAAAATGTTTTTAACCTTTTATAATCAGAACCAGATACTGTCAAATTTTGGAATGATACAGCACTTTTTTAAGTTTTAAAGCTGCCTCCATTTAAATCACTGGAGGTGTTAAAGATGTGCCTTTGACTTTTAATGTGAATGAGGTAAACTCGTATCTGATCTAACCACAGAAATTTTTTATGAATGATGGGATATGATACCCCCATGAGAACATGGTAAGAGTTTCATATTTTTAAGATACCAAAGACCCTTGATGTATTTATTACCTGCTTTGTACTGCCCTAAGCATTCGAGAGGCCAAAAGAGAATCCTGAAAGGAGGGAGATCAGAAAAAAACCCGCAGTATGAAAAGGATGTGAGGTTCTTCAGATTATCAAAAGTCGATGAAAAGTTTAACATATTTAATTATGGAATTTCTGTGGAATTATAATTTAAACCATTGAACTGAATGCTGTAATTCATTATACATCTGGGACCAACCACACTGCAGCAACATGTTAAAAACACGGCATGTAACCGTGTGTTAAAACTGGCCAACCATATGGACAACCTTCTCTGCAGATGCCCACCTGGGCCTATCTGAGAAAGCAACTCATTGCATTACCAGAACTGTCTTTGCACAATGCTTCTGGGTGGCAACATGCATTAAACTTTTCTTGTCACTCCACAGCTCACGGGGCAGCTCAGTGGCACTGTGGGAAGGAGACAAGCCACCAAACTGCACAATAAGCAGCTCAGCATCTCACTCTGAATTCACTGTCTTCCTTGGGGAAAATCACAGAGTAAAAGCAATATGCTTTGTGGCATGTTATTGTGCAGCAGATTTCTGGGTGCCTTCAGCTTAAATCACCAACACAAACATGCATGCACACACAAGATACACAGCGTGTGGATTGTCCCGTGCAGCAGATAGGCTGACATCCTTGATGCAGTAAAGCCAGGGAAAACATTTGTGTCCCATCATCTTAGTTCCCTTCACCTGTTGTAAGGCTACACCCAGTGAGTTTAGGAGACTCTTGCTTTGCCCAGAAGGCACAGTCAGAGGACCAGTGGAGCACAGTCAATGCCTCCTTTTCTCCAAAAGCAAAACTCCTACTGGCTCCCGTGTTGCAATATCAGAGGGAAGGCGTTCTTCAATATCGTCTGGGGATATGGCCATCCTCATCAAGTGAAGTACCACAGATGATGCAAAGACTCCTGAGACAAAAGCATTTTCTCTCTCAGGAAATGGAACTGTAAAAAGAAAGAATTAATGTTTCATCTGGTAAAAGTTTACAATGTGTTTGATCACACAGCAGTCTGTGTGCTGCCTTAGCTGTTTTTCTGCTCTAAGTACAAAATACAACACAAAGCCTCTAAAGGCAACAAAACCCAATGAACAGAGAAATACATCATATGTATATACATGGTAATTCACACGGACTTTGTTATGGTTTACCTTTTTTTCAACCCTGCCTTAAAATGGATCCCTTAAAATCACATGTAGATTTGTAACTGCAAGAAAATGACACAAATATCTGTAAGCTGTGTGGCAAACACGGTGAGAAATATCAACCAAAACTTAGTACTTAGAGCTGTAAATGGCAGAAATATTAAGACCTTACATAGTAACAGCTTCATCATGCCATCTGGGAAATAAACACAAATGACCAGGAGGGTTTATTTTGCCCATTCTAAAATAACCCCTTGTGCTTTTTTGTTTGGTTGGTTTGGGTTTGGGTTTTTTGTGGGGGGAAAAAAAAAAAAAACCTGCTGAAAAAACACTGCAAGAAGACATAAAAAGTTTAACATATTCCCAAACACAAAAATGTGCATTTATCGATCTATCTGATAAATGCTTTAGTATTATCATCTTTGTTCCACTACAGAAAGCAAAGTCAGAAGAAGCAATAAATACCTACTTATTTAAAATGGAATTAAATTCATCATGTTTATAGTTGTACCCTGCATTCTTCCACTTATTTACAATTTTACATCAAAATGCAGCTATTACAATAATTGTAAAGCATTTCAGGGAAAATGGGGATATTTTACTCTTGTTTTATAGGTAGTTGGGCAGCAGAGACAGAAATGTACCAAGAAACAGTCCAAAGGTACAAGGCGAACCAGTATCAGAGACAGAAACCAAATTCAGAGACCTGACTAGGAGAGAAAATAAAGCATAAAACTTGAGAAAAAAAAAGCATAATTGTTGTAGAAACACATTGGGAAAGATCCCCCAATGTCTCCCATAGGAGAAGTTTGGGGTTTTGTTGTCAAATTTAGAGATACAAGGCAGCTCAGCTCTACTGCAGCTGAACAGTTCTGTACTCTTATCAGATGTGGGTAGGAAAGGGTCTTGTCCCCGAGCTGAAGTAGATTATTAGGATTTCCATTCAGTTTGAATATTCCCAATACTCAGCTACTACCCACTGCTAGTGCCTTCACTCCAAATAATTAAATAAATAAAATGAACACAAAAGGATCTCATTTTTCTCTTAGTACAAACCAGGAAAAGAGAACAAATATCAAAAATTTTTTGTGGGAAGTAAAATATCCAGGGTGTTATGTCTGGGAGGTGTAAACTCCCCGAAAGGTATTTCTCTCTCCAGACCATTCCACTTCTGTATGCTATTACTTCTATATCTTTCTGTCAGAGAAACACAGATTCAGTAGGACTGGGAGATGCAGCCAAGCACAGCCACCTGCAGATACTAGGAAAATCACAAAATATTTGCTGGAGCAACAGATGCCAATGTTTAGCTTGCTACAGCTATTGAGGAGAAACAGGAGGGGAAAAAACATGAGGAAAGCTTCTGTGCTTAACTCACTGAAGGATGGAGAGATTAATTTAAAAGATGGCTAAATAAAAATGTAAATCTGTGTTCATATGTCTTTTCTGGGAGGTATAAAATGTGCAGAATAAGCAGGAACATATAGATTTTTGTTTTCCCTTGACTCGAGCCACAGTAATATTTCTGGTCTCAGAAATCTTCACTCTCATTGAAAATGAGGTGTTCCTGACAGAAGTTTCACATTTTAGAAGTTTTAAGCCTGAGGGTCAGAGCTGTAGTGCGTATGAGTCAATAATGTGAAGTGAAACAATGTAAATAATTAAATCAATGGGAAAACTCCCACAGAATCCAGCTCCTTGTGGACCGTACCTTAAGACAGTGAGAATACATCCAACAGAACTGAAATCCTGGGAGGAAAGTGTATTTAGGGAAATATGCTTCTACATTTCTTAACGTATAAAGAGCTGTGAAATGAATTCAACCATTTGTCACTGCAATGCCCCTCATGCAGATGCAATGATCCACCTCTCCAAGGGCCCAGGCTTGTAGCGATATGTGACATTTGTGCCGGAGAGCAAATCATTACTGGGCAGAGAAGCTATATTCCTTGATTGTTTGGCATGTTGACAATAAACCTATATTTTCTGACAATGAAGACTTTTAAATTTATTTTTAAAGGTAACAGGAAAAGAAAACATGTTGGACATGAGAAATACACTAGCAGGAATGAACAGATGGTACGGTAAATAGGAACAGGTCAGAGCTTTCTTCTTCTTGCTGATTTCTTCTCAAAGGTTTCATTAGATCAATGCCTAAAAAAGCTGAGTAAATTGTAAAGGCTGAATAAAAAGCAATATAGAGTCATTTGAGAAAAGGTGAGTTATATGTGACCACAGAAAGTAAACTAAATTAACTAGGAGTGTAAAAATGTTTCTGCCTGTCATGTAAAGAAATACATCTGCTTACCTTTTTTTTTATCATTTGCCTTTTCCTGTTTTCCAGTTTAGTGGAATTAATTTGAGTTTAGGGGATCCCTTCAACTCCACTGTTTGGCCACAGCTTTTGGGGGATTCAAAATTGCTGAATATTTTCTGGACAAGAGCTATGACCTGGGGGCTCCTTGCCATTCAGTTTTAATAGACAAAGAAATAAAGCACAGACTTTAGTGATTCGCACAAGGCAACAGTGGAAATCTGGAGCAAAACTGAGAAAGAAACCCATGTCTTCCCAGGCAGGATTCAGCACCACAACACATAGATCACTCTTTTGTCACTACCTCAGTGTTATCATAGAAACAGAACAGGAATTAAATTCTGACAGATAATCAATTATGTAAGCAAGGCAATCTGTCCTGGGGAAGGTATGTTTTAATCACCATTTTCCCCTCAGTCTTCCTCCAAAGCCTGATGACTACAGTATTGCAAATCAGGAGATCAGATCTGGCAGTATAAAGCAGAAAAGCATACAAGTTCTTTAGTGTTATGACTTTAGTGCACTTCACTGAAGTTAAAAAAATGCAGTAATTGTCCTCTGCATAACTGAAGGGCTAAGGCTCATTGGAAATTCACGGGATGATTTCTGATTTCTAACTGCATATTGCTTCTCAGTTCCTGGTATCCTGTTAAAGACAGGAGAAACACTGCTGCTGGTCAATCTTTTGAAATTATAATGAAAAAGTTAATTCTCTTGGAACTAATCAGATATTACACATCATTCTACAATTATTCTATTGAACAAAGGTCTCTCTAAAGAAAAATTAATCTAACACCTCTAAATGATGCAGTCACATGTATTTTCAATTGTCACAAATAAGAGATCTATTCACCCTCTTAGCATCAATTTTTGCTGCATGGTTTTGTGAAAATAGTTCTCTTCAAAATTCAGAAGATCTCTGTGTTCATTTAATTTCAGCTGTTCTGAAAAAAGATAATGGTACTTTGCCAAAGATATGGACCTCATTGTTTGTAATAAGGACTGCCCAATAGTAGCATGAGTTCAAAGGATCCCTGCCTTTTTTAATTCAAGAATGAATAGCATTATATCTTCTTTTGAATGCTGGAGCTATAAAACCATCTGCCCGTAGAGTTGTTCTAAATTTCTCATTATTTTAGGCTCTATAGTATGTGTTTGCTATTTTAAATTACAGTGCTGCAATTCACATCCACTGGCATAAGAGATGGAAACAGAAAAAATTTAATGCTTACTAAAGGCTGATGTGCTTGAGGGAGAGCAAGAAGCATAACAAGTTGGCATTAATGCCCTTGTCAGTGATTCTTTTAAAGCAGGTAGGTTGAAACTTGTGCTTGCTGATGATAGATGTATTAAATCATGTCTAGAAGCCTTGACTCAACACCTCCCAGTTGTAAGGCTCTGCTAGCCCATCTTATGGTTCCAAACAGGGAGCGGAATACTTGCACTGTGCTGTAATGCCTCCAAAAATGAAGGTGCTCCTCCAGGAATTCTCCTGGTGATGGACACTGGCATGGGCACCTTGTGAATTAAGCCCCCAGAATTTTTCAGACTGACCGAAATAGTGCAACAACTGATATACATAGAAAAAAATCTGACATCCTGTGATGTTCCTGTTGACATATCCTTAAGAAAATCCCACCACCTTCATAAACTAGTATGAAACGGTCTAGGAAGGAAGGGAAATCCATATTCTAAGACAAACTCCTTGCTGGGAATCCTGGAGGTCCAGACCTGGTACATTGATTTTCTCTGAGATTTCCTGCACAAGTGGTAGGCCACTGTGTTTTCCTTTCTCACCTCCATCCTACTGAGATCCAAGGAAACAACTGCCTACAACCCTGTCACTTGTTGCTAAGAATTTTCCATAAATCAAGTGAAGTAAAATTTCCTGCAGAAAAAACCTGGTGGCCTGCTTCAACTTTCAGTTATCCCTTCTCACAAACAATATTGTATGTCCACACAGAGCATTTAGCTAAAAATGTAATAGCTATTACATTATTTAAGGTGGAGCCAAAATTGTTCTATATGTATTTCCTAATTCTAATTGAAGACTGTTGATACAGCCTCTTTAAATAATTGTCTCCTAACTAACTTAAAAATTCTACTTCTGACAAGCAAATAAGAAGCCATTGTGGTTGGCATAAACTTTTTCCTAACAAGCATAAACTAAGAGTGACAGAGATATGGGAACTGATTTAATTATGTCATAGAATATGACATTTAAATGAAGCTTTATTTAACTGAAGTTAATGCTGTCTGTAAAGTGTTTACAGTATTTTAAGGCTGGAAAGAATGTGAGGGGTTCAATAAACTACTTGTTAATTCTGTTACTGGGGAGAAAGCCCCCAAAAAGAAAAGAACAACCCACATCTATGCAACATGCCACCAAAGTCAATCAACGGTAAGTTATGCTTTAAAAGAACTGTATGTCAGAGCTCAGCTGAAAACTGAGCATTGGTGTTCTCTCCCACTGACCACAAAAACATTTGTCTCAGCGCTTTGACAGCCAAACAAGCAGGAATGCATGAACGACGCTTAGGGATGGCACTTGTGAATGTAACGCTTCCCAAAACCTGTCCCAAGGACATATCATCCTTGGAACACACAGTTCCTAGTTCTGTCAAGTTTGGTGTCTCCAAAGGTTATCTCTCAAGTTACTGTCACTTGTTTGACCTAATAGTGTCTTGGGACAACTTCACAGGTTAACTGGAACATTAAGATATTTTGGCTTTCTCCCTCTCTGCATATTCACTTCCCTTCACCTGCAGGTTTTCCCCATGTCACAGCCTGCTTGCACACTGCTATGTCCACATTAAGCAGTGATCCAGACATAATGTGGAGCAGAATAGGCCAGACCTGAGCTGCCTTACAGTGAGCACTGCCCAGCCAAGGGGCAGTTACAACAAAATGTTTGAGAGCATTCCTGGCCTTTGTCCCAGTCACCTCCACACTCCTGCATCCTTGTCAAACTTCCACTAGTGCTCTCAGTTCTGGCTGCAAATCATCTCCCTGCACACACCCCTGCTCAGCCTCCACCATCCTGCTCTGCTTGGAAGGTTCCTGGCTTCACCCATTGTTGTGATCAATGCAGGGGAGGCAAATGGCAAAAAATGGGGACCCAAGATTTCGCTGACATCCATAACCTGACCTGTTGTGGTTTAGGAATGGTATTCTCCAACTTAGTGCTGTGACTAAAACCCCATGCTGTTCAGGCCCTGCTCCATCCTCCCCTGCAGCAGGACAGAGAGGAGAATTGGAGGCACAACAGGTAAAGATCACACACTTGAGATAAGAACTATTTACTGGAAATGGCTATGAGATTAGAAAACAAACAGTTACAGCAACTGTATTAATAACAAAAGTGTACAAAAGAGAGAGTGATTCACATGCAAAATGCACACCATGGAGCCCACAACCCAACCACCCAACTGAAGCCACCCTGAACAGAAGAGAGCCCTTCTCCTCCAAAGAGATTCCCTTCCCCCTCCCTGGCCATGATGTGAGGTGGTGCAGAATAACCTCTGGGTCTGAGCCATGACACTTCCTCACTACTGCAAAAATTAACCCTGTCCTGGCCAGAACCAGGACACCTGTGTACACAAATTCATCAGCAGGGTCAGGAGTGCATGTGCAGACACCAGGAGTGAGCAAATGTGCTCCATCCACTTTTCAGTCCAGAAAGGGCTGACACTCATCTCAGAGGCATTCACAGCCTCTTGGACTGGCTGACTCAGAGTACAGCAGGGTGAAGGTGACCTGCATAGGGGAACAAAGAGGAAACTAAATCTATCAGCATAGCAAGGAACAGAATGCTTTGGGTTGAAAGAAATCTTAAAGATCATCTAGTTCCAACCCTCTTGTCATATGCAGGGACATCTTCCACCAGACCAGGCTGCTCAAAGCCCCATCCAACCTGGACCAGGTTGGGCTACCCACAGTCTCTCTGGGCAACGTGTTGCAGTGCCTCACCACCCTAACATTTCTTCCTAATATTTTGTCTAAATCTATCCTTTTTCAGCTTGATGGTATTGCCCTTTGTCCCGTCACTACATTCCCTTCTGAAAAGTCCCTCTTCAGCTACCCTTTAGGTACTGGAAGGTTGCTCTAAGGAATCCCAAGTCTTCTCCATGGTAAACAACCCCAATTCTCTCCTCTTGTCTTCATAAGGGAAGTGCTCCAGCCTTCTGATCATCTTTGTGGCCCTCTCTGGACCTGCTCCAGCAGGTTCACATCCTTCTTGTGCTGGGAACCCCAGAGCTGGACACAGCACTCCAGGTGAGGTGAGAGTTGAGAAGATGAAGGATTTGGGTGAGATTTTACACTCGAAATTCAACCAGGACTTCTCAAGTGCTCAAATAGTGCATTGACAGATCGTCTCTAGTTATCTGCTTCCCTCACTTCAGCCCTGCTTTGAAAATGCAGACAGAGGTAAAAGTGCCTTGCCTTAACTGTAGCCTTACAGTGTTCAAATAGACTGTCATTTTTCTTATGGTAGACAAGTAAAAATGACAAGCCTTATGCTTGTTGTAAAAAATAGTATTCCATAAAATAATATTAAATGCATCTCCACCCAAATACTGTTTCATCTAAATCTCCCTCTCCTCAAAAGAAACTGAGCTAGTTTACTGAAAAGTGATAAAATAGCATGTTTTTTGCTCAGTAAAAATTGTAGGTAATCTCTGCAATTTCTGGTTAAGACTAGTCTCCCTGTAAAATGCTTGTAATTTGTCATTTTTACCCTGTAACTATCCCAGCTATCTGCTAAAGATGCAGAAAAATTCCCTTTACACAGACAGAAAAGAGCTACTTTTCACAGTCCTGGTCCTGCTTCACTCTCAGCATGGGAGAAGAAGGGGAATATCATCCTGGTGATGGAATTCAGGCAGTCTGCAGCCAACTTCTGCATCAGCCTTTCAACGAGGAGGCTGCAGGAACAAATGACATAAAGCTTTGCCCGCCTCTGGTCCTTTGGGCAAAGGGGACCTGCTCCTGTTGTACTTTCCTATTTGCTCCTGTGGCATCTTCCCATTTGCTGCCTTGGCCTGCAAGCACACGGAATAAACCACTGCCTGCAAGCCATGTAGGGCAAACCATGGTGTGCTTTATACTGTCTATCCTGCAATCAGATATGTGATAAGATGGGGATGGAGAGAGGAAGGAGCCCAGTGACACCAGCGTGCAGCTGTGCCAAAATGCACTGACCAGTGTGTTCACTAACACCTGTGGGCACTCAGGAATTAGGATGTGGCCTTCTGCCTCATTTTCTGATCTGTAGCTAACCGTCTAGTAAAGGAGATTCTGTTCTTCCTGGTGGTGCTGCTGGAAATAAAACATTTATTGGAAAGCAGACTTATGTCACATAGTTAAAAGCATGTGTTTTTCAGAGTTTTTTACAACAAAAAGGCATAGTGCCTCTTCTACCTGCAAAAATAAAACAGAATTACTTCATGGTCTCTATTATTAAGACTTTCTTATAACAAAACCTTGTGAATCAGGAGGAAGGAACACAACTACGCTCTGTATGGAAGCTGCCCATACTGGATACAAGCATAGCACCTACAAGGCCCTCCAGATCGTGTCCCTTCATGCACTGGACTCGGCCTAACATGCAGGAGATATCTGAATGAAAATCTCTCATAAGCTGACACAAAGTTTGTGTTAAAATATACATCAAAAATCCAGAGAAAATTACATAAGCTTACTAGCATTTCTTAATAAATGCTATATATTTCAATATCTGTCTCCTTCCAAGAAAGATATAAAGTCATTCTGCCATCTCCCATCATTCTCTAGGACTTTTACCTTTATATTTATGGCAGATTGAAATGGTTGAAAAATTAATCTGGCAGCAGATCTTACCTTCATAATAATAAAATTGTATTCTAAACAAGTTAGGAAAATGGGAAATGTGCATGGGGGTGGAGGGGAGTGTCCATGCACCAGTATTTTCTGACTTGAGGGGTGTTATATTACTACTGGGGGGTTTTGTCCAGTGGCAACACAGTGAACAAAATCCATGAAGCACAGGTGAACAAATCTGTAGCTGGGAGTAGAATTGTGGTATCAGATAAAAGGTGCTGACTAATAAAAAGATGAACTGTTATGTGACATTCAGAGAAACACTTTTCCTTATTCCTTTTCTAGAAATATATGAATGCAGACCTCTATTTTGCCTGTGTGAAAGGCAGAAAACAATTCCACTCTATTTCTAGACCAACAAGTTCCTTGTCCTTTCATTTTTGGTGCCATCTTTTTTCCATTGGGCTCTGCTTCTTTGAAGCATCTCTTTTTTAACCACATGGACAAACATATTTTTCCTGGTTAAGGAGCTCATGTGGAAAATAAAAGAATGCCCACTGGTTTTAAGCTGAGCAAATAAGGTATCCATGGTTTCACTTTCTGGCTGTTCTATATATGCTGACACAAAGTCAACTCTTGTAGAATATAAGTTATTCATGAGGACAGTCTCATTTGCCCTAAACAATGCTCTGCTTTTAATTACATTGCCACAGAACAGTTAAACAACTCTCAGGAGTCTGAAAATATTCAAAAACAAAATCACTTAGCTTAGACAGGACTTCTGTTTACTCCACGGTCTTATTTAAACTCTATATTTCTATGTAAATATATATATGTAGTTAAAGATACAGGTAAGATCTCTGATAGGGGTGCAGCTTCTTGCTTGATGTTGCATCAAGGATGCGTCTGTGACTGCTTCCTGGAAAGCAGAAATACAGGAACACCATACAGCTGAACAAAAAATCCTTAAAAGTTAGACCTTGCTCCTTCCCATGAATTTTAATCCCAAATCCTATTCACTTGCACTATATAAGTCCCACTGCTATAAAAGATGCTCAAATCTTTTGCTTCGCTTTGTGTTAGTTTATTTTCTCCCAGATCTCTACTTGGATATGTAAGTTTTGTGCTTTCATGATCCTTCCTGGATCTACATGTACAACATAGCATAGGTGTTTGCCCTGTGCTCCATAGTCCTGTTTCCCTAATAATGCACGTATGTTAGAGCTGTGATTTCCTGGGAAATTAACACACAGAAAAAAGGGGTGAGGTGTGTGCACAAATATCATATACCCACAGCTCACACCTGAATCAATGAGCTGGAAAGTGTTCCTGGGTGGTATATGGGTTTGCTCTTTCCACAATTTTCACAGATATTTAGGATAACAAGGAAAAATAAACAACAATTTAGTAGGCAAAGTTTTTTTAACCTCTATGGGACTGTGATGTTGTTTAGGCTACATTAAGCCTGACAGTGAAAAATCTGGTCCCTGTAATTGCAAATATGTAAACTGTAAAAGATATAACTTAAATGCCTCAGCTAAAAGCTGTGACCTAAGTCTTACCAGAATATTTTAATAACAAAAATCTTCCTGTTCACTCAGAATAGTAATGTAACACACGGTAAATTAAAACAAATGCAAGACTGAGCTGTTGGAGTCTTAAATACCCATCAAAAGCCTTTCTAAGAAAGGTTTATTTTCTTCCCACAAATTTATAATGCAAGAGGAAAAACAGACTGACCTACTAGATACAAATTTAAAACCTGATATTGAAATTGCCTTTAGGTTTTGTTCCTGGTGCATCAGCTCTGCAGTAGAATCTACTCTGCAAAGCTGTTGTCTGGTTAGAACTTGCCAGGATGAAATTAAGTTACTTTTCATAAATATGGTACCTAGAAACTTCAGACAAGGCCTGACTTTTACTCCTGAAACTTTCTGAGTTTTAAAAGACTTATTTTTAAATCATGTTTTTAAACACATTGTTTCACAGCAGTGCATTCATTATACCATATAAAAGAATAAATAATACACTATATAAACAACTTTGTTGAAGAACACTACTTTGCTAAATTTTGCAAATGAGATGTTTACATGGGATTCTAATTCAGTCCTCAGAGGTTTAGCTGTCTGATTCTTCCAGTCACTGTTGAGCAACAGAAGAAGAAACTGAACAGTTCTAGTATTCTACTTTTAGCCTCAAAATAGTATTTTCTTACTCCACTGACATTCAGATGCCTGAGATTACTTATTATGCTATAGGTGTGTTATTTACTTTTAAATGCAATTTTCAGCCCGTATCTCTTTATTTGTTCACTTTTTTCCACTAAAACAGTGTCAGATAGTCTCACAACAAGTAGCTTCCTGCAGCCTGAGTATCTCATGTACTAGAAAAAGAATGTGCCCAACTGAAAATTACGCTTTGTGCTCCATATAAAGCTGTTGTAATTACACATAAGCAAAGACATATTTTACTAATATCTAATCTGCATTTTTATATCCTGTGAAAGACCAGCACATAGCACTTGCCCAATGGAAAGCTAGGGAAGTAAAGCTAATCCTGATAAATTCCTGCCTCAGAAGACTAATGTTTATCATGGCTCGAGATGAATAAGCATACTAAATTTGCTCTGCAATAAAAGGTAGCTTCTAAATCACAAAAGACATGTGAAAATCACTTTTGTGAAATGAAAGAAGAAAATATTTAAGTCCAGGTACTAAATAATAAAACCATCAGGGATTCAAATGACTCTCTTAACAAGTAACAGAGTCTGAAATTTTAATTTCTAGGTCACCTACTCAAATCCACCTAAATTCAATAATAAAAGGTTATTGCTGTTTAATAACAGTTTCCTGAACAAGAAAAAAGAATGCATCTAAAGGTAGCCTTAAAGGAAGCCCAAGGACAGAGGGAGTCCTTCAATTGCAAATCCACTGATTTAGAAGAAGACACTTGGGTTAATGCCAGCCAAAACAGATCACTATTTTTTTCCCTGACCTAATGGAAAAAACTACTACCATATTATATTTGAGTAAGCTGGGAAGTTTTTCTTCTTGGAGCATGTTAAACTATCTCTGTTCTTCACAGTGATGCATCATAAGGAAGGAGCTTCCCCACATACAAAACCTCTGTCTGCCTGAGCCACTGCTCAGGAGGGGTTTTACATGGAGATGCCTTTTAGGAGAGAGAAATAATTTTGTGAGGGTAATACAACAAGCAGTGGCTTAAGGGCAAAGGAAAACCTCCAAGGTATTGGGGGGCTAACACTATCCTTGCTTACATCAGTTTAAAAACAGTTGAACAGCACAGGCCCTCAGTGCCCAGCATGAACATTCCAGAGTGCATGGGCACTGCCAGACCAGGCTGTGGATACTTTATTATCTGTTCACAGGGTAAAAAATTCCTTGCAAAGCTGAAAGGCAAAGGATGGTCAAGACTATAGGATCCATCCCCAGTAATGAATGGATGTAAATCATTTGGTTTAGAAAAAGATCGCTTATCAGCACTACAGTCAAGAAAACTGATAATGAACTGCAGCTCAGTGCATCTGACCACTGCTTTTGAGCTGTGTGACGGGAACCTTTCAGAGTGCAATTCAGTTCCTTTTCATTAATGCCGTGACTGGAAACTGCATACATGTTCTAATGTTTTACTCAGTGCTTGTGAGAGGACTGCAGGAGAGAAAAGCCTGTTTTCACTAATAGTTCATGCTTTATGAGCAAGGATACAGAGCTACAAGCACACACTGCTGTCAGGCAAGAGTCGTCTTTCTCTTGATATTATATACCAGTTAATTCACTTGCCTGCTTCCCCATCTGATTCAAAAAATAAAATCTCCAGAGCTTTCCTGCATCTCTGGAAGAAATTACTGGTGCTTGTCTTCTGCTCCTGGGCAATGATTCTATGATAACTCTATAAGCTCCAGGAATTTTCTCTGTTGCAGATGGAGAGAGATCATCTCTTCCAGAAAAGCTTCAGAACAAAAGTTCAAAGCAGCTATACTTTATTAAATCTGAAAGAGCTTATCTTTTTCCACTGACTACACAGGAGTCCATGGAAATGACACTTACCAGAGTAAGGGTAGCCGTCCTCCAAAGTTCACCCTTTCCCCTTACTTTATCTGTCTTTACAAGGAGCCAGAAAAGGAAAGAGAAAACTTATATTCAATCTATCTTGTTTTGTAGGGGTTTTCTGTAATATTTATTAGCAATAAATTATGTTTACATATATTTTTTAACATATACTTACTGGACTATTTAGTGTCTTAACCTCCTAATTTATGGGCAAGAAGAATCACAAATGACGACAGAAGAAAAAAAGTATTAGCTGATTCTAATGTCCATATTAAAAACTATAATATCATCTTCGGAGACAAATTTTTGTAAGATATCAAGGCCATTTATGGAATCAGGAGCTCTATACCAATTATTTACATTTAATACAAAAGTAGCTAGAAGCTATCTTAGGTTAAGGACTACTGTAGAATACTTTCTGATACCTAGATTTGACTGCATCCAACCCTGGTTTCTCATAACCATTTTAGTCCAACAAGGAAAACAATTAAGGTAAAAGAAAGAAGGGAGCAGTGGTCTTGACTACTCACATATCTGGGCACAAGGAACACCCTGAAGATTTAGTGGGATCACAGGCCTTGGTTAAAAAACACTCAGAAGAGGGCCAAGGATAAACTTTCCTCTTCTTGGTTTGTTTCTTCACTTATTAACATTATTTCTGTCCTATATTGCACTACATTCTGAAAATTCGTCTTCATCGAGGCCCAAGCAGAGCCACACCCCTCTGACTCAGCGCTGGAGACTAAGTGAAACTGATACACATTTTAACAGCCTACAGAGCACTAGAGGTCGACCTCAAGATCCCTTTTGATTACTATAATCAACCTGAGTATAACTGATTGCAGGATTAGATTTATGTTTACAAACACCTGAGTTCTGCACTTAGAAAAGAAGAAAAAAAAACCAAAAAAAAAGCAGCAAGCATTTTTGCTTGTCCGTTCATTGGTTCATTGAAGTTTTATGCACTTCAATGCGTACAGTGAAGTTTTCAGTCATAGAATCATAGAATCAATGGTTTGTGTTGGAAGGGAACTTAAAGATCACCTGGTTCCAACCCATCTGCCATGGGCAGAGACACCTTCCTGTAGACCAGGATGTTCAAAGCTCCATCTGCCTGGCATCTCCTGGCAGCTGGAGAGCAATGTGAGCATATGTGAGAGGAAGACCCCTGCAGACACCAAACTCAGTGAGGAAGGAGATGCTGCAGGCTCTGGAGCAGAGATTCCCTTTCATCCCCTGGTGCAGACCATGATGAGGCAGCTGTGCCCCTGCAGCCCAGGGAGGCCCATGGTGGAGCAGAGATCCACCTGTAGCCCCTGAAGGACCCCACGCTGTAACAGGTGAATGCCCAAAGGAGGCTGTGACCCCATGGGAAGCCCATGCTGGAGGAGAGTCCTGATAGGACCTATGGGCCTGTAGAGAGGAGTGCCCGTGTTGGACAAGGCTTCTGGCAGGATTTGTGACTCCACGGGGGACCCAGGCTGGGTCTGAAGGACTGCACTCCATGGAAGGGACACATGCTGGAGCAGTTTGTGAGGAACTGCAGCCTGTGGAAAAGACTTACATTGGAGAAATTCATGGAAGACTGTCTCCCTTGAGAGGGACTCCACACTGGATCAGGTGAAGTATGTGAGGAGTCCTCCCACTGAGGAGAAAAGGGTGTGAGGAACAATGTGATGAGCAACCCGCCTTCTCCATCCTCCTGAACCACTGTAGGGGAGCAGGCAGAAAAGCTGGGCCCAAGAAGAAAGGAGGGGTGGGGGGAAGGTGTTTTTAGGATTTGGTTTTAGTTCTCGTTATGCTGCTCTGATCTGATTGGTAATAATTTCAATTGATTTCCCCAATTCAAATCTGTTTAACCCATGATGGTAACTGGTGAATGATCTCTGCCTCTTCATATCTCAACTCAGAAGCCTTTCATTATACTCTTTCTCCTGTGCCCAGATGAAGAGAACAGCAATAGAGCAGCTTTGGTAGATACCTAGCATCCAGACAGGGTCATTCCAACACAATGTATGATTTTATTACTATTGTAAAAATATCTAGCTGGTATTTTTTTAATTTTAAAGCTGGTTACTTCCCAGATTCCCAAATGCTTAGGCTCTCTTCGCTCTATTTCTCCATCTCAATGACAAGCGGCTCAGATTAAATCTCCACAGCTAAAAATTGAAGGAGCAAAGGATAAGGAGCACTAGACAGGCCTGACACAGGACACAACTCAGCAACTTCTATTTATGGATCCACTTTCCATAACCACCCATCCTGTTTTGGGAAGGACAGTGGAGTAACTCACTTTACGTTAAAGCATTAACTTACAGCAGTGCATTCACATTTCCTTGTTCTCCATAGTATGTCTGCTTTACTTACATGTCGAGGCACATCTCAGTATTTAATTCACTGCATTAACCATTCACAAGCCACAGACCAGCATGGTAGCAACACTGCTGCCCTCGTGTCTTAACTTCCAGCAATGCTTATGAACAGACTCAGCTGCAGGGAACAACTCTGCTCCTGTGCAGAATTTGTTAGTCGAGGGTTCAGAGCACACAACTGACACTTCATCACGCAGATTATTTCTACGTCCCAGTAAGAACTCCAAATGACTAAAACAGGATGGAATGAGGCAGTGTCTAACAGCAGTAACAGTCACAAAACTGGCTCTAAGAAAGGCCAAACCCATAATTTTGAAAGGTTTACACCATTTCTGCATTTTCCCTGGTTATTGTGCGCCATCCTGGTCAAATCTGGAGGATCACAGGTCAGTAAAGCTGAGAAATGCTGGTGTGTAGAAGATGTTGAGGGGTAGCTGGGTAAAGTCTCCTTCTTGTCTCTGGCTAGTGCAAGTGACAGCTATAAAGACGTCCTGTCCAGCTATGGGTTGTGACTCTAGCTGACAATAAATAATATGACGACATCTGGTTTCCTGACATGATGCCTCAGGGATAGACTTTTGTTCCCAAAAGCCTGATTTATATTTATTCCCTCTCTTTCTTCCACACAAACAAGAAGTTCCGAAGAACTTCTCTCTGCTGTCATTTTTCCAACAGCCCATTTACCATATGGTCCATATTCCATGGACAAATCACCATATTTGTGATGTCACTCTTGAATTATGGTCTTTCAGGCCTTAGTTTCCCCTCATGGAAGAAAACTACCTGACGAATGACTCTTGCAGAATATACCAATGGGGCCATCTCCAGGCTAGGAAGAGATGTTTTCTTCTATGCAGATTACAAAAGGATGGGATAGTGCCCGTGGTCCTTCAGGACAACTGGATATAGGGACACACTGTAGGTAAGCCTGTAGCCTGAGAGTCTGGCACCAGCCCATGTTCCTAATCTCCCAATTTTGTGGTGAGATGCTGATGGGCAATGACTTAAATGAAGCTACTGCCTGTCTGTGAGACCAGAGGATGGCAACATGTGGCACAAACACATCAGTGATGGAGAGAAGAGCCAGAGGTGCAAAAAGACCTGGATGGTAAAGGTGTGGGTGCTGAGGTGCCTTGTGGAGGCCCCTCTGCAGCCCCAGTAGGACTCTTAATAGGACAGGACTGGTGAGAGGACAAGTTATCACAGGCCTTCCTCACTGCAACAACCCTTTTCAGAGACAGAACAAAACAGCATGGTGCTGATCATTCTGAGGAAAACACTTAACTGTTAATTTCTCTGCGCACCTGAGTTCTGCACTATCAAATGTCACTATGAACCGAAACAGAGGAGTAAATGTGAGGCAACACAAGACTGAAAACCTTTCTTTGAAGAGATATGGCGAGATTGTAGTAAAAGACAGCATGGCACCAAACCACTTCTGATAAAGATTTTTAAAGACCACTCTGTCTGTTTTTTCAAAAGCAGTCCTTGCTCTCACAGAGGCATGGTATAGGTCATGCCAGCCCAAACCATTAGAGAAACATGACTTTACCCTGCTGCTAGCTAGGATGGATTGATTCTTTCTTCCACTGCAACTAGAGAGAAGAATAAATTAGTCGCAGCTGCTTAAATGCTATGTGGTAAACTTTGTTTTCCGTCAGGAAACACTCCTCATTGGTAAAAAAAAAAAATCTAATTTTAAAGATCTGTTATTCAGGGGAGTTTGCAAATCAATGTCTTCCTAATATAGGTCAACAATAAGGTGTATGCCCATGAAAATAAATTGTCTCTATGCTAACATGTGGGGCAAAAAGGTGGAACAAGGTAAACCTGTATTAAATGGGTGATTCTAGGAGCATGACAACCTTACCCAGATGCCTCATTCTGCTCTGTTTGGAATTTGTCCTCTGTGTTCATGTACATACGTTAACGATTAACAAATTTTGCTGTCTCTCATCTGTTGATTTGAATATATAAGGGGAAAGAAGAGCCAAAATATTTTCATTTCAGGAAAATAGCTAGAGTCAACGATGAGTCAAAAATAAAGAACAGATCATGCATATTTTTCAAATGTAGCCAGTCACAGGATAACTTGAGAAAATAGCAGATATTACCTCTTTTGGTAGATAAACTGTCTAAATATATTGTTGTTCATTCACTGTTAGACTGTTACTTTCTACATGGGCAACTGTGCCAAAGGCAGATTCCCACCCTGCTGGCAGGTACATTAAAGGAACAGACTGTATAGAAGAGAACTAGAGAAACATGCAGAGGCATGAAACTACTAAAATCTTAGAGGACCTTGTTCCACTTGTCCTCCACTTTTTAGATTAGACTCACATACAAACATTTACCCGTTTCTCAAGAAAATACTTGACATGCATGGAGACCTTCATGCCACAGATATCAGTCTGAAACTGAAAAATACATCCTTCGGTCTTCTGCATCTTCTTTGAGAGAGAAGGATTTCCTTAAGAAACACTTGCTTCTGACTCAATAATTATCTTTTCTTTTCATCCTTAAATATTTTCCTGAGTTACATCTTAAATTGAAATCTGCCTGTCGAAAAGCTACTTCAGTCTTGTCATTCTTGTGTTTGGGATCTCATACCACCTGGTGAGGACATAATGCACTCAAAGATGCCCTGTATTCAGCAAAGCATTATACACTGCAAGCTCAGGGTTGCAGCAATGAACCAGAGCATCAGATGACATTGAAGCACTACAGCTGTCAATAAAGCAGAAGGCTCAGGGACAATTGGACATATGTGGGGGAGAAAGGAGACCTGTGCTTCAGGAAGACAGCCAAAAAAGTGAAATGAACCAGAACTGGCCTAGCATAGGTAGTGGAATACTACAAGTCCTTGGGTAAGTAACTGAACATTGAAAATGAGGAAGAATTTAATTTCTAAGGAAAATAAAGCAAAACTTTGCACCCCAAAACAATATTTCACCTAAGGATATCAAAGTAAACTCCATACATTAGGTCTCACTGGGAAATAGATTAGCTCTTACTTTACAGCTGAGGAAACTAAGGTTCACCATCCCACAGACAAAAAATGGCAAAACTATTTTTCTTATCTAGGTTTTCAGTAAGTTATTGGTTTAGCCAAACAGCAAGAGCAAAGGTCAGGTTAGCACCGATTTTTTTTTCTGCATCATTTAGCCCAAGCAGTAAATCAAACAAAGGCGTTTCAGCAGGATAAAGGATCAGATTTGAACTGAGGCTGAAACTCCTGGATTTCATTTATGGAAGACAAATAATTCACAACTGTGTAAGATCTGAGCAGTCACGTGTGCCTTGTGCGCACATGCACCATCTGCCAATTTGCAGCTGACAGCCATTACTTGGGGAGGGATTTTGCAAAGGAAAAATTCATACAGCCCATCAGGTGGTAGCTGGACACTTCTGACGCAGTATCAGTATGTGTCAAGGTGAGTCAGAACACACATGGCACAGACAGGAAAGCAAAAAAAGATTAACCCTTTGTCACCAAAAGGCTTCTGTTGCTTGGAGTAACAGAATCCACCAGGGGCTGATGGAACTGGCCACACTTTTAAGCAAAAGTCTGTGAAACAAAACTGTGTCTTAATTAGAACCACTGGGAAAAAGTGCACCATTGTATTCCAGATGATGAAGCCAGTAAGCAGTGGAATATATTCAATAGGAAAGATTAACAAAAAAAAAAATCTAAATACATAAACTGTACTGCTTATAACCCCAAAGCCATAACAGATTTACAGAAAGAGAAAGAACCTTTAAAATAAAATCAAAACCCAAGTATATTCATAGTAATGCTGCAGTCAAACAGGGCACAGTCAGTAAACCACACTGTACTTGTTCTATTAAAATGTGCTGTTAAGCAGAATTAACTCATCTGGTTGGGAAAATACATTGGGAAGAGAGGCACAAGGACACCACTTCAACTATTACATGAGGGCAATTTACATAATCCATGTGTCATCACACGTGATCAGAGTGAAAAAAGCTCAGGAACATTGGTTTTTATGAAATAGTCAGGGAGCCATTTAAAAGGGAATTAAAATTTTGTACAGATCAAGCATGGCTGGCATAAAGAAATAAATGAGTAATTTGCAGTGTCCTTTGTTTTTAAGATCTCGTTGATACTTTTAGTCATCTATCATAGCATCTTTTGACTCCTTAGAAGGTTTATCAGGTTGGAAATCTCTGCTCTAACCACTTTTCCTTGAGGCTACACACTAACAGAGCCAGATCTGTTTTGCAACCAAGATGTCCAGTTATTCCAATCGTGTGGCTGCTAAACAGCTGTTGAATGGCTACAAACACCAGCTCCAATGGCCATTTCTTGTTTTCTGCCAACACATCTCACCTCTGGTTCAGGAAAGTGAAACCACCTTGGAAAGGACAGTAAGTCTGTTTTCCAAGGACCCTGTTAAAACATTTTGCCTTCTTGTCTTGATTTAATCTTGTCAGAATCTACTAAACTCATACCTGTAAATGTGATATACAAACTTAACGGCAGTGAAAAAAGAGCTGCTGGGAGTTCCTTTAGTTGCTACAGTCATGGTGCTGGCACATGATATTTTAGTGCTATTGGAGGTAATTACATCCAAAGGAAAACACAGCAGTAAACTGCTTTCAGTAACTCATTATCCACTGAGCTTCGTTCCTTAAATATATGCCCAATCTTTTGGCCTTAAATATCTGCCCAATAAAAAAAAAGACTATAATACAAAACAATTGTGGGTGCAAAATAGGAGGCAGGAAGAAAAAGAACAGCAGTCTCACTCAGGGTAACAGCAGTCTCTTTGCTTTTGAGGGACAAGTGAAGAGAATATGTACCTGTCATGATTTTTAATCTCTTAAAGGTGTAGGATCTTTAAGAGATTACAAGATGGAGATAGCTCTTCAAGAGACCTAAGATGGAATTTTATGTGATGTCTCCAAACAACTTAATCCTTAATTCTTATGCAAATAATTACACGAGATTTTGAATCTTAAATGCTAAAATACCATAAGGGCTAGCTCAATGATGTAAACCTCGATAAACTTCTGGAAAGAGGAATAAAGTTTGTAGTTCTTTTCCTTTCCATTACTTTTCTTTACCTTTATATTCCTCTCCCTTACACATTGAAAACCAAACCATGCTTGTTTGCTTCGAGGGAGTGCAAAAGTCTCTAACTAAAACAATTATAAAAGGATAAAAAGCAAGAATCAAAGTGAGATATTCTCAAAGATGCCATCTGAGGCTGAGTATGACATACTTCATGCTACTACTGAATACAATACCGCAAGCAGTCACAGTTCAAATTCTAGATTCAGATTTCTTGTAATGTTAAAGACAATGCTTTTAATCTTTCATGTTTTAATAGAACAAGAGTCAAATATTTTCTTCAGACAGCATTTCTTCCAGTTCATTTTCTTTGCCTTCTGAAATCTTGGGTAGGACAGAAAGGGCAGAGCTTTTCTGCCCTTAGCTGGATGCTTACCTGAGTGCTTCCAGCGAAGCCTCCCAAAAAACACTGAAAGCTGCATGCACTACAGAGATTTCATTTGGGGAAATGAATGATCCTCTCCCTCAGGTAGGGATGGAAGATATTTCCAATGATACTGGTAGAAAAGAGACCTCTTGTAGAACTGACAGCCATGCCAGGAAAGAGTTGAAAAAATGTTAAAGAAGGTTTGTGAGCCTACTGCTTCATATTCCTGATACATTTATTTCTACAGTATTTAAAAAGTTTGGTTCTTAGCCACGTTCATTGCACATGTTGGGCTAGAGGAAATGTTTGAGAAAGGATGCAAAAGAATTTAATTTTCTTTCTTCTGTTTTTCATCCTCAAATAGGAGACGAATCTTCAACACCCATCTCACTACGCAGGAGATAATCTGGTGTCTTCCATATCTCAGATTAGTGCCCAGCTCTTAAGGCTGTAGGCTTCTCTGGGAGTGAAGCTTTCTTACTTCAGGGTCGTTAAGCAACACTCAGTGGAAAACTTTTCTCCTCTTTGCCTTCAAAGTCCTGCACTCCTCTCTGAGTCATAGCACTACTTCAAAATGAATGGTGGTGGGGAACATACATGTTCTACTGCAAAAGACCATAATTTGAATCCCCCAAGACTATAAAACATGTCAAACACAGATCTCCAACTTCCTGAGCAAGTGCTCTAACCACAGGACTCCTAAATAAGTGGTCAACACTTCTCCCTTCTGAGCTCTTAAAGAAAAGCATCAAGCAGTCCTGTATTCTCAAAACACTGAAGATTGAACAAAGTTTTTGTGGCTGTGAATCACACTTTCCTCACAGACTGAATTGAGAACTGCAGCCAACTGCCAAAATCAGAGAGATAGAGAGCATTTCATACACATCTGGTGCTCAAATGGTCAAAGCCTCCTTCCAAACAGCACATTGGGTGTTATGAATCCACCTTGTGTGCCCTGGGAACCCTAAGTCTGGGTTATGTTACTTAATCTATGAAGAGCTGGATGTCTAAACTGGGTTTATGAGTCACATTTCCAAAGGCAAACATGTTAAAAGTACCTCTGAAAGCTGCATAAAAGTATTGCATTTTGAAAGGAAACTGTCAAGTATTTTTTTACAGTAGTCTTAACTAGAATGTAACACTGGGAACCCCTTGCAAGGGAGTGGCACTGTTACAAACTCACTATCCAAAAAGATGTGTCAGTCAGTATCTCTGCCTCAGCTGAATGGGCCTAAAAGTGGGGCAGCTGTTAATTCTTTTCTTATCTGTTGCATGTATCTTTCAGACCAAGTGAGCTAATTCCTTATCACCAGATAAGATCTAAGGCTGGAACCACGACAAATTTGGTATAAGCTGATTTAAAAAAAAAAAAAAAAAAAGACTATAATAAGCATTTTTTTCCAGGCCTTCAGTCAATATGTAACAAATTTCCCCACTCAGAACATTTATTACAGAAAAGAGCCTTGTCCCTTATTATGCAAATCTCCCTCTCACCACCTCTCATGTATCAGTTCTACCTTTCTATAAATGCCTGACCTGTGCGTGATTGCTGGAAAATTATTCCTGATTCTGCAGCTGAATCCACAGGAGCAGTATTTCCCTCCTTGGGAGGGATGCAGTCCAGTGTTTTGTTGGTATAACCAAACTCTTTAGGACCCAGACTCAAACAGCATAGCAAAACAACTGCCCAGAGACTTGTTTTTTTTCCTGTTTTAGCTGATGTCATCCAGGAAGTAATGCAGCTCGATTAGCAAAAAAAACCCGACCCAAAGTAGCAGGCAGTTCAATATCCAAGAGGTGGATATGCTGACAGAGTTGTGCTCAAAGATGCTCTTCCAGTGCAAGTCCTGGTGCAGGCAGGTGGGCTTTCCACTGCTGTCTCTAGATTAATGCAAACACCAAGCTTCTCTTGTTTGTATTTCATTTGGATTTTTGACACTATTTAAGTGCCTATGAACATGATTTAACTTTATAGCTGAATTGCCTGTTGGACACAGCCAGTTGAAAATAAGCATTGTACAGCCCTTCATTTTACTACTTGGAATCAAAGGTATTTTACTCTGAGCTGCTCCTTGTACTTTCATGGTCCTTGGAATACCTCGTGCCTGAAGAAAATTAGTGACAAAATGGCCAAGGAACTTGTATATCATTGTTGAGTTGAAGCAGTTTTTTTGTCTTTCAGCCTCCACTGCCCTCACGTAGCGAACTGCTCTGTATGCCAGTAACTTTACATGCGTCAATAGTCCCAATGAATAGCTCCCACATGACCTTACTGGTAACTGTAACATTAAGTGCTAACAACAGGAACACTGTGCATACAAAATTTTGTGTCCTGCTCAGAGAAGGAGGAATGATCACCTCATCACAAAGGCTTGAGAATGTAACAATTTCTGTCTCTGCATGGAAAATCCTGGTTGTTGCATCGCTCATGCTCAGGATATCCCAAAGACAGTGTGGGATGAGTGTGGGAGTGAAACCCCTGGCATGAGTCCACACTTAGCCCCTAGCACTTAGGGTGAACACCAAAAGAAGGCAAAAGGCTGGTGAGTTCCAAGAGCCTCATTTTAGGAGACACAGGAGCAGAAGCCCATGTGACGGTATTTTTTATTCCTGCATCCATTCATGAAGTGCTACAGAAATATGGCAACCTAAGGAATGACTTCAGAATACTGAAGAAAGGCATTTCTTGCAGCAATAACTTCTGTCTCCAAATATTATCACATAAGTAGTGATGAGTTTTGAGGGCAATCTGTGAAAAAATATTGCACGCCCACATACACAATGATTGCAGCAGAATATGCTTGCTGAAGATGAGAGTGGTATTTCACCATTTAGGAAGCTTTTTCATTAGTCAACTGTCTTTCAACAGCTAAACTCCATATTTGCTACCTGAAGTGTTGCTTTAAAAAAAAAAAAAAAAAAAAACAAAAAACCAAAACCACCATGGATTCTTATCTCCTTTTCCAAGCAGTCTGATTTCTTCAACCCTAAACAATTTTGTCTTGGCACAGCTATTAGGCTACGTTAAACATTTCTGGGAAATGTGTGTCAAAGTCAGAGTGCTTATTGTTTAGTTTGAGTAATAGTTTCACATCTAAATGTGGGGAAATGCAACCCAGGGAAAAAATAGGATTTAAAAGAAAACCAGAATAAAAACTAAATTAAATTACTGATCTCACTGGATATGATGTTGGGTCCCTGATCCTTCAGTTTCATGTATAATCCTGAAATTTTACAGAAGCATTTGCTTATATACTTAGGGGAGTTTTGCAGGACTCACTCTGATATTTCCGTGTAAATATCTTCTCTAAACCTGTTTTTAATTAATCTATTACATATTCTAACTTCTAAAGAAAGGGATTTAGAAAAGCACTGGGCAGCAGCCTTGCTTTATTCCTATTAAGTCAATGGTAAAACTCCCCTTAATTCCACTGGGAGCAGAATTAGATCCATGCCAAGCCCATTTTCAAAATCATGTCTTTAAGGCTTACACAATGCCTTCTCCTTGCCCTTGCTTAAAGTACAGACTTCCCTCTACCGTCGTTTTTTTTTTTTTTCCCTTGCAAACTAAAGCCATGCAAATACGCAAACAAGCCAACCTCAGCATCCTAACTTCTGGGAACAACGTATCTCACTGTTTTCTTTCTGACTGTGTGGTTAATATTTTGGGGGAAATGTTTAAGATTACAGTGCTGAACTGCTGTGAAACTCTACGTAGATTCTGAGCATGTTCCAAAAAAGTTGGGGATAAACCCCTGGGTGTTGGCTGGGTTCCCTTTTTCTGTTAAAGTGACACAACATTTTATTGTGTTTCTCCCTTCTCACACGTCTGCTGTTTATTGCATTGCTCTGTAACACGGGCAAAAACAATAAATCGGTATCTTTTTTTTTTTTTTTTTT